>JAKUCM010001378.1:0-31785 GCA_023374145.1 Lepidium sativum | reverse complement strand
GAGAGAGAGATTTAGTTAATCATATCTTATATAATTCTTATTCTTATGACTAAACGTTTTTTCCAGATTGCTCTGAAGAAGAAAGGACAGATTATTAGAATAGGATCCGCCTAAGATATCCCGAAAGTCACATCTAACTGGATAGGGGAAAGCTCTCTCCTTAGTCGGTTGATGATTTCGTGTGAAAAAATAGCGGAGCTAAAGCAACAACAACAAACAACAGATCAGAAGTTTGCAGCAATGGAGTCCATGTTAGATATTTCGGTTGCGGGCAATCACCATGCAACATAGGCATTAGAGCGTAGACGTCGGAACCTCAGGATCTGGACTTCAGAAAATGTCGATTTAAACCAAATAGTGATAGAAGATCAAGACGAGCGTAGTACGAATATGTTCAATGAATTTCTACAATAAATGTTTTGTAATTTTAATAATTTTATAAAAAAATTTAGAATCAAATTTTATTAAAATAATTCAGTTCCTAAAATTATTAAATTACAAAATTTATATAAATATTTTCATTTGAAAAATAATAATATTTTGTCTCTAATTTGTTGGCAAAAAACGTCTTTAATTCGACGCAAGTATACGACCTAAATATTTCTGAACACGGTTGTCTCTAATTCGTTGTTAACTATTTAGAGGTGTAAAATCGTTGTAAACACAGCGATGTTATTTTGTTGCAAAATTTACAACCCGTTCATGTCGTTTTTGTTTACAACAAATTTACAACGTCTCCCGTATTTTACAACGCAACTACAACACCTCCTTTACAATGCACTAACATCAAAAATGGAGAGTTATTAATTTTACAAAGAGTTCATAATGATTTATCTGTTACGACGATCATGACACGACGAAATAGACTTCATCCCTAATTCGTTGTAAATGGAGTTAACAACGAATTAGAGACAAAATTTGGAGTTGTAAATTGTATGTATTCTTGTAGTGCTTTATAAATTTAGAATTATTGGATTTATGATTTTGTAAAGTGTATTCAAAGAGTCTCATATTGTTACTCAATTAAAATATTATGTTATTGGTTTGTTGATTCTATATTTATTCCTTTATAAAACAAAATATTCAAAAGTATTGTATCTTGAGTATTCTTAAAGTTGTTCACTATAATTAATTTTTTTATATATAAAATTATTATTTTTCTTAAGATATAAAAAGAGTAATAAATCGGAAAATAATAAGAATAATAAAAAAAAATTTGTTAAATACAATTTAAAGAATTAAAAATTAAATATACAGTAAAGAATATTATTTAATATTTTTAAGATTTCTTGTATATAAAAATCTATGGATATAAAAATACTTAAAGTAACTAAAAATTTATATAAGAAACACTATAAAAATTTTCAGGCAAAACTTATTTAAATCTGCCTAAACTTTTTAAAAGTCTCAGATAATACATTCTTTAAAAATCACAAAAAAAATTCACTAAAACTCTGCAAAACTCATTACAACTTTTAAAATTTTCATTATTTTCTATAATTAAAAAGTCATTAAAACTTTTTACAAGTATGAATCTAATAACAAACCCTAAAATTTGAATATTTCAAATAATATATAATTTTCATAAGCTACTTTACTAATTGTTGATTGGAAAATTATAATTTTTAATATAATATTAGAACATATGCTTTTCTAACAAAACAATTTTCTTTTTATATGGCTCGTATACTTAATCTCTATGGATTAGTTTTGTTTAGTACTGTTCCTAACCCATATCTAGAGAGACCTGTTAGAATATTTCATTCTCCTATTGAAACTTGAGATATTTTTAAAGTAATACATGAATTTTTTTTGTTGGATCCATAAAAAATCTGATTCATTATTTACATAAACCTTCTAAATTTCAGTCAATATCATGTAGAGATACAAGATAGGCGATTTTCCAAACTCGAACCCTAACAAAAAAATTATCAGAAATTGATTGAACAATTTGACCAAAAACATGACGTCCTCAATAATACATAAAATTTCTAAATCACTTCGTTCCATACTAATTGATTTTACGTGAAAAATTCATGATTTTTACTATGAAATATAAAGTATATGTTCATGAACATAATGTTCCAAATACGATATACTTACCTTGAGATGATTTTTGCCCTGGTATCCATTTGCTTCTAATGAACAAATGTTGGAAAAGAACACACTTTCACTGATTCCACGACACGTATGATTATCTAAATCAAATAGGAATTTCGGATGAGCACAAGGGCACCAATGAAGATGAAGCAGACATAAGAGTCAAAGTGCGTAAACAGAAGTGGCACCACCACAAAAGCATAAAGACAGAAAATCAATGTGTATAATAAAGACATTTTGATTAGGAACAAGTCATTTTCCAAAGCCCCTCCTCCCAAAATAGTTAATCTATATACTCTAAAGTCACTTTACAACTAGGATTAACATCTTCTTCAATCCATCTTCCACTTTTCCCTTAAATCTAATTAATATTTCTATAATTTTCCTTTTACAATTTCCTCCTTGTGAACAAAAGTCACTACTTCAACCATACATATCACGATCAACTCTCACTCTACAACAAATTAGAATCAATTATTTTATTTATTTGCATATATTTTAATTAATAAAATCAATATTTACATCACTTATAAAATAATTTTGAAATAATAAATCAAATAGTTAGTGTCAATTTAAACAATTAATACAACAATTTTCATAATGTCCTGTATAGTTATAAAAATATAATAATAATATAACTTATTATAAATAATATCAGATGATATGATGTATCATTTGTCCATAAATAACTTTATATAGTGTCATTTTAATATTATCGAAGTTATATCCATATTTTTTGTAGTGTTAACTAATTAATATATGATGTATTAAACATAGTATACCTTTATTATTCGGACGAATATGTCTCTCTCTCTCTCGAATAAATAATATTTCGATGTTGGATTATTATTTGATGTCGGATAATCATATAAAATAATCACGTAATCAGACCAAGAAGTAATTTGGAATGGGTATTGTGGAGATCAAAACCTAGGAAGATACACACGTTCGTTTGCATTGATTGATACGATATTAGTAGCTTACATGTAACGCACATTCACATAAACAAAATCCGGATAACTAATTCAAACATAATAGTCCTGGTTTTACATGTGGACCATATCACTTGGTAAGTTGGTATACAATAACAATCAAAAAACACTAACCCGAATAAATTAGAGAACTCTGAGTATGGATCAAATTTTTGTCAATCCAATTATTATCAACAAAAAATATCTTCTTTTGCTACAATTGTTTTTGGTAAATTAAGATGCTGCTTCCACAAACCAATTTTGACTAAAAATGAAATGTTTGCTACACTTAATCATGTAATGTACAACAATAACATATTGTTCTCGTTCTGAATATTTTTATTGTGATTTCAATCATTTTTATCATTTATAGACATTTTCAGGGGGGGAATGATTAGAATTTGTATAATGTAATTTGAAAGAGGAATAAATTTGTTTTTGGTATGGATTCCAGGATTATATATGTAATTTTGATGTGTAGGTAACTATAATTAGAAGTGATAAAACATTAGGTAACTTTACAAATTAGGAGACACATGTGCAATCCAAAGAAAAGAAAAAAGTGAAGGGAAAAAATGGTAACAATGAAAATACAGTTGGCACTTGGCATTGTCCACATCTAAGATCAACAGAAGCCAATAAAAGTGGCTTTGACAAAATTGAGAAATCTCAATGTGGAATATTGGTGTTTCAAAGTGTGGATCAAGCAAAACATCAATGAAAATCAGCAATTATGTTCTCGTTGACTTTTGGCTCCTTAACAAAACTGTTGATGCTGTGTTATCTTCAAGGGACACGTGGCAAACTCTGCGTAGTTAGAATGATAACAAACAAAACTTAATTCATTAATATATCTTTTATAACCGGAGAGCCGAGCTGAATTCCAGATTAGGCTTCGAATGACATTAGGTTTTATAATATTTATGTTTCAAAACATTTAGAAAACATTTAGAATTTGGTTGTCTATATACAAAATGGGATAGTGTAGAGGCCACTCATGCTAGTAGCTAGCTAAGCATTATTATCTACGAAAGGACATTTTCACTATCTTTTAAGTTCACTCAAAGTCAAAAGAGACAATTTTGTTGCTTAGACTTATTCTAAGTTGACCCAAACAAAAAAAACACACATAGAATGATTCTATTAAAGATAAAACACTATATCGGTTTGCTCACTGCTCAGGCATTCTTACATATAGCAAGTTTATCTTAACATGGTTTAATGCTAGAACATATATATGTAATCCACGATCTTGAAGTTGATATATACACTCTTTACATTTCTAAACAAAAAATAATCTAAACTTGTTTTTGGGTTAATTCTTAATATAATTTGTTTTCAATTTAGCGTATTTTTAATTTTTTTATTAAAAATTAAATCGACAAAACATAATCCATAATTTAAATTTTTTTTTATTTTACAACTGTAGTGGAGATAGCTCATACCCCTGGAAATATGGGTTCAATGTATTTTAAACAAATGATAAGAAATTACAATTATAAAATATTTTTATATTTTTAAATTAATATTGATTTAGACTTATGGATAATAGTTTTTTTGTTGTTATCGAGAAACTTTATTCATTAAATTTAGTAAAAGTACAACAAAACATATCAATTACAAAAAAAATTATTAAAAAATCTTAAGTGTAGTGCTAAGAGTGTTCAGTCCATATTTTGGTTCGGTTGGTTTGGTTTTCTAATTTATCGGTTAGTAAAAAATATCAACCACATTTAAATCATATATAAAATGATTTTGGTAAGCTCGGTTTTGAATTGCCGAGGACAGGTGGCTCAGTGGTGTAGTCACTTTACAAATCTTCAAGGCACCAGGGATCGAACCCCCTACCTGCAGTAGTAGGAGGGGATTTAAAAGCTAATAGGGTAGTTGACAAAAAAAAAACTCGGTTTTGAATTTATTTAGTTTTTTTAAAAAAAACCATAAATATTTTGTTTGATTAAATTTTCACACTTTCATATATATATTTTCATATTTTATAATCTATTTGAAGTGTTTTAAATTATACGTTATAAATAAAAAAATCACTAAATCATTTATTTTTAGAGATATGAGGTAATAGTTAATCAGAATTTAAGTTTATTAATTAAATTTTTTCTAATTTATTTATTTTAAATACTTAGATTATAAATAAAATAATAATCTCACAGTTATAAATGATAAGTTAATACTACTACTACCGAATGTTTATGTTTAATTATATCCTTATATACTAGAACTAGATTATTATATTTGATTATATGTTCATATATTTTAGGTGTATATCAATATACTATTACTTATATATTAACTAAAATATTATAACTGAGCGGAAAATTTAATTGGTTTACTCAATTTATTACCAAACCATATTTACATTTTACAGTTTTGATAAAATTGTATCTATATAGTTTGTATAATATGATAAAAATTAAACTATATTGTTAATTTCAGTTTGGTTCGGTTTGGATGGGTTCGATTTTATCAAATTGAACAATTCTATGCTGTGTCATGTTTTATGCTTTGGACGATATTTTTGATGATAAAATTGAATTAGTTGACACGTGTAGTTTAGATTTATTGGAAATAGTATAGTACATACAATTTACTTATAGTTGATCATAAATATTTTAGAAATATATGTAAAAAATCTAGTTTTTCTTATAATAAAAATCTACAGAAAAATTATCACTAAGAGATTAAGGGTATATATATATATATTTTTTTGTCACAACATAAGGAGAGTATATATTTTTGTTAATACTATGAGTCAGTTGTTCTGGGTTTTTCAGACAATTGGGGTTTTTAATATTAATTTTTAACCGGCGTGTTTTTTATATTGTTTTCGGACATTTATTACTACTTTTACTTTTAAGCATGAATACTGATTTTTGTTTTTTTAGTATTGGTGGAAAAAGGAAAGAAAGAGGGAAAAAGCGGAGGAAGAAAAGGAGTAATGTATAGATGTGTGTGGGATACTGTTGGTATATTCTCTTCTTCTCCACCGAATATATCTTTGCCTTTCGATGTGATACCTAAACCACTCTCTATTCCAACCAACTACCATTTTCCAGAGGTCCGAGAACGAAGCTGAACAGAGACCACCGAATCACAGATTGAAGCGCAGAGTCAAATGGTTTGGAGGTTTGTTAATGGCGTAATTGACTCGTGGGACTAAGGGAGAACACCGACTCTGCGTACTTCTGGGGTTTTCATTACTTTCTCCTCCGCCTAAGGAAATAGGCGAGGAATTGAGAGTAGTAAAAAGGTTCTTGTTCTTCGTTTATGATAAGCTCGACGCTTCTTAATGGTACGTTCCTGCTTCTTTCCAATTAGTTTCCTTTTGTTTGATCCATCTCTTGTTGAATTACCTTGCAAATTACTAAAAGGGTCTTGTTCGATTTTGTTCTCCTTTTAGGAAATTCAGGAGTGGTTTAGAAAGTAGAGAAGCTTAGACCTTTAGAGATGCTCCCTGTAATTTGTAGAGAACCTTTCACCTACCAAACTGTTTTCATGGTTTTCTTCTTTAAGAAGCACTGTTGTCTCTGTTCTGTGCCATTTTCTTAGTTCATATTTCCAAATTGCTATTTTTAGCCAGAACGTCGAAATGCTTTGATCTGTTTTAGTTTCTGTTGCTCTTAAATTCTGTGAAAAGTAAGAAACAAATGACACTTTTGCAGGTTTGGTGGAATTTCTTAAGGATGGAGGAAAATCTGGTTTACTTTGCATAACCAATTAGAGAAATTTCATCATGATGGTCTCACTCTCTCACTGGTGGGAATATGCGTGAATGATTGTCAACAGACCGATCTTGTTCTCTCACTTCATTTTGTTTGTTTGAACTCTACGTCCTATTTCCTAGTTATACTTTGGATCTAGCTCCTTTAGGGCAAATCTCCTTTGGCAAAAGTAAACACTAAGCAACAGCAGAAGTGAAGTTTCTCCTGGGTGGCTTTGATATAAGTCATTTCATTTTGGAAACTTTGTATTTGTGCCTTCAAATCTCTTTGAGGTTTGAAGCTCCACCCTCATTCTTGGGCATATCTCCTTTGGCAATTGGAACTCCAGTCACATTTGGGGTTCCCCTTTGAAGTTTAATCCAACTGAAAACTTCAGTCCTTCGTTGGGCAAATCTCCTTTGGCATTTCACAGTCCTCAGTGGGCTCACCTTTTCTTTAGTTCGAGCAAATCTCCTTTGGCATTATCCGAGTCTGGCATTTGGCTCACCTATCTTTAGTAGAGCAAATCTCCTTTGGCATTATCCCGAGTCTTACAGTTGACTCCTATCAATTTAGTCAAGCAGATCTCACCACGGTCTGTACTTTCAGTATTTTAAATTAACACATCGCTGATACTGGATATCAACTCCTGTTACGTCCGAAAAGATACATACCCCTATCAGAATTACTGGACCTGTTAAGAAATACTGCAAGAACGCTACACAGTTTCTCATAGAAGTTTGTCTAAGGTCAGAATATCTCATATCTTGATATATGTCAAAAAGTCTTATATCTTTTGCTTCTGTTTGGTGTTTGAGCACTTGACAAAATTTCAGTTCCATGACAGGCATCTAAGCTATAGATATGTCCCTTACTGACTCTGATTGGGATAGCTCCAGCGACAGTGGCAGCAGTGAACATGGAGAAATTGATTATTCTTATGGTGACGGGCTCAAGACATTTTCTCAAACCTTGAAGAGACCATTGGAAAAATTGATGAGTTCTTGTCGTTCGAGAGGGGATTTATGTATGGTGACATTGTGCGATCCACAACTGAACCATCAGGACAGACTGGGCAGGGTTATTAACATAGACATGTTTGTTAATCTTGAGAGTATCCATGGGAAGATCGTAAAGGAAGCTGATAGCAAGAGGCTTCAAAAGTTGTGTTCCATCTCACTCTGTGATTATGTGATTAATGGACCTTGGCTTGGAAGGGTTGACAAAATAGTGGAGCGTGTCTCTGTCACCCTTGACGATGGGTCCAATTACAAGGTCCTTGTAAGCGATCAAGATAAGATTACGGCATTTCCCCCAAATTTGCTCGAGGATGCTCAATATTCTTACTACCCAGGCCAGAGAGTTCAGATAAAGCTGGCTGGTGCTCCCAGATCAACTACATGGCTATGTGGGAACTGGAGGGAGAACCAGGTTGTGGGAACTGTTTGCGGTGTTGAAGCAGGACTCGTCTACGTCGATTGGGTTGCCTCCATCAAAATGGGGGGTGATCAGAATTTAACTACACCTCAAGCTTGCAAAGTCCCGAGAATTTAACTTTGTTACCTTGTGTTTCTCATGCAAGTTGGCAGCTTGGTGACTGGTGCATACTCCCGAGATCTTCCCACTGTGATATAGCGGAACTGCAAACTCCAAATGTGGGTGCCTACAAGCTCAACGAATGCCATAATACATTCCAAAATGGGTTTTAACAGAAATATGCAGAGCTCAGGTTTGGATGAGCTTTTTGTTATTACGAAGACAAAGATGAAGGTTGATGTTATGTGGCAAGATGGTAGCTGCAGTCTGGGAGTTGATTCTCAACAGCTGCTTCCTGTGGGTGCTGTTAATGCTCATGATTTTTGGCCCGAACAGTTTGTTGTGGAAAAGGAAACCTGCAACAGCAAAAGATGGGGTGTTGTGAAGGCTGTTAATGAAAAAGAACAAACTGTTAACGTACAATGGAGAACACAGGTGGAGAAAGAAGCAATATGTTGTGTTAGTGAGCAGATGGAGGAAATTGTCAGTGCATATGAACTACTTGAGCACCCTGACTTTGGATTCTGTTTCAGTGATGTGGTGGTCAGGTTACACCCAGAAGGAAAAACTGATCCGAATGCAGACACAATCCTTGCTACAGAGAAGATGCAACTACTTATAGAGGATGACTGCAGTGGTGCTTACCATTTGTCAAGTATTGGTGTTGTTACAGGTTTCAAAAATGGTGCCGTGGAGGTGAAATGGGCCAATGGTTCTACTAATAAGGTATCTATTATGGTACTTAAGTTTCCTTAACAACTCTATATTATATACAAATTGCTATTTACTAGTATGGTTTGAAATGTGTAACTAGTTGGGTTCTTTTAGCTTTTCGGTGAATTATGCCTGGAAAGTTTACTTCAATGGTCCCGTTCACTAAATCTTGTTTTGTGACCCGTCAACTGCTCGAGAAATCTCAGTTTACTATTGGCGTTTGTATTACCAATGAAGTAACAAAGGTTTATATGCTGTTATAGCATTCTCGTAAATAATTGTTTTTCAGGTTGCACCATATGAAATTTGGAGGATGGAAAGGTCTGAATTTTCCAACTACAGCACCTATAACTTCCGGAAGGAAGTGTTCAAGATCTAAGTCAGAAAGTTAGTCAATCAGATGAAGCATCTTCGAACCATCAGGAAACGGTAAATCAATAACTCAAATTTCTGTTGTGTTATATGTATAGTAAATAAGTTGTTAGATATGATATGGGTGTCAAAGAGTTTTTGGGCCTTGAAGTATATATCAGGTTATTTCCATAGCATTGGATTTTCGATATCCTTGGTGACACATGTGATTACGTTCAGGGTCTGGTGAAGCTCTACGGTGATGGTGAAAGCCGTAACAAGAACATTCCTGAATGTAGTTCATTTTTCTTTCCAAAAGCTGCTATTGGATTTATTACAAACCTTGCATCAAGCCTTTTTGGTTCTGAGGGTTCCACTTCAGTTATAAGTTCGCATTCACGTTGCAATGACTCTGATGATCAAAGTGACTCTGAGGTCATTGTCCAAAAAGAAACAGAATCATATCTGGGTGAAATGGATATGGCCATGACGGTCAGCTTACCTGTAGAAGGAAAAGGAATTAACAAGACACTGGATTCAACTCCTCTAGAGAGCAGCAGGAAACTAGTGAGTTTCAGACAGTTTGATATGGTTAACAACTGCTCGGACCATCACTTTCTTTCTTCGGAGAAAGGATTGGCACAATCTCAGGTTTGACTCTTACAAACAATACTTAAAATTCTTTTTGATAACCTGATACTTGACATTTTAAAATCAGTTATACAATACTTAGCATTTTCCTTCTCTTATAGGTCACAAAGAGTTGGGTAAAGAAAGTCCAGCAAGAATGGAGCAATTTGGAGGCAGATCTTCCCGGTTAGTTCTTACTCTCTCTTTTTATTTATTCTCTGTTGATTTCCTACCCATGCCAAGTTTTTTTCGCTTTGGCCAAATGTTGGTTTACAGTTATTGCATGTTCTGATGTTCTGTTTGGTTATAAACACTGCATTTTTTTGCTTTTGTGATGAACAGACACTATATACGTGCGTGTGTATGAGGAAAGGATGGACCTTCTGCGTGCAGCCCTAGTTGGTGCCCCTGGAACACCATATCACGATGGGCTTTTCTTTTTCGACATAATGCTTCCACCTCATTATCCTCATGAGCCACCAGTGAGTTTCACTGCTTTAACTTCTTCACCGCTCACTCTTGCTGTTAAATATGTGTTTCCTGGGGACCACTCCGACTTCTGTGTCTTGCCAATTCTAATCCTTCGTGCTATCATATGGTCTAAAGATGCAACCGTTATTGTTTAAAAGTGTTTTGTGGGGCAAAAACAAATGACATTGTCAATTTTTTCTCCCCTTGTAAATACAGATGGTACATTATCATTCAGGTGGGATGCGACTGAATCCTAACCTGTACGAGTCAGGAAGAGTCTGCTTAAGCCTGCTGAATACATGGAATGGCTCTAGCACTGAAGTTTGGAACCCAGGGAGCTCCTCAATACTTCAAGTTCTTCTTTCACTTCAGGCTCTTGTTCTTAATGAGAAGCCATACTTCAACGAAGCTGGCTACGATAAGCAGCTGGGCCGAGTCGAGGGAGAGAAAAACTCAGTGAGTTACAATGAAAACGCATTCCTCGTCACCTGCAAATCCATGATCTCATTGCTCCGCAAGCCTCCGAAGGTATGTTGTTTTGTAAAAATTGAACACAAAACGGATATACAAGAAGATACCTTTTTGGTAATTCTGTGTTGTGGCATTGTAGCATTTTAAGGTGCTTGTGAAGGATCACTTCATGCACAGGGCCCAGCATGTTCTGGCTGCGTGCAAGGCATATATGGAAGGTGTCCTTGTAGGATCATCGGCAAACCTGCATGATAGCTCAACTACAAATTCCACCGGTTTCAAAATCATGGTCTCCAAACTCTATCCAAAACTAGTCGAAGCATTCTCAGAGATTGGAGCTGACTGCGGCCAAGCGATTGGACCAGAATCATAAAGGTCAGTCACATTCTGATGTCTTTAACACCTCCCAAATATCCATTAACTCTTGTATAATATCCGTTTGCGAAGTCTGTAATTCCCTCTCCATGTAGAATATGTTTTTGTGCTGTCTTGTGTGAGAATAAAACCGCTGTAAAATAGGTTTTCTTGTATTATAGCAAAGGGTTATAGTTTTGCAAGAACTATGTACCATATTATGTAATAAAATTAAAGCATTCCTGTTTGTATCTTTTCATTACCAAACTGAAGCTTATCACGCACTGTGATCTGTCTATTGGATACAACAGAAATATACTTGAAAGCAGAATGGCAATCCTCACAGATGCGCAGATTCTTCACAATTGTAATGGCTACGTCCACGGTTTTTACCAATCCGAATGCTACAGCAAACTTTTCGCTGTGGTATCTAAGTGCATACTCCTTTTCCTCTTCCTCTACTTGGTGCATTACTGCTTCAGAAACCGGTGCATACCCAATTTCCTTGCACCGGCTTATTAGAGATTCCAGATACCGATAAATTTCTCTAGTCTCTGGATGAGAGTCATCAGCCATACTGAACAGATATGTCTTGTTTTTAACTTCAGTTACACTATAGACGACTTGTTTTTTAAGGTTTTTCCTTAACATTCCATCTCTTATGTGTGATACTTCATCTGTTCTGCCACTCAAGGCATAGATATTTGAGAGCAAAACATGATGACCAGGGTTTTCTGGCTCAAGGGCTATGAGATGCTTGGTGATTTCTACGCCGAGATCATAGTTCCTGTGCATCTTGCAAGCTCCAAGCATCGCTGTCCATATCTCTGGAGCAGTTGCATTCCCTAAAGCATCAAGTTGATGTATCAATGTATAAGCTTCGTCTAGGAATCCAGCCCGCCCAAGCATATCTACCATACAAACATGATGTTCACTCCAGGGATTAATACATCGTTCTCAGTAATTCTCTTGTAGACTGAACGTCCTTCCTCAACAAGTCCAGCATGAGCGCAAGCTGATAAAACAGCTACGAGTGTTGGGTTATTAGGGCGTGGACCGCAACCGCCCTCCATTTTACTGAACATATCTACTGCTTGTTTGCCATATCCATGGGTACCATAAGCAGAGATCATTGCCGTCAAAGCAGCCACATTAGTTTCCTTCATCTTGTCAGACTTCCCGGGCTTTTCCTACATCATCGCACCTAGAATACAAGTTAATTAAAGCAGTACCTAGTTTAACATTCAGGTCAAGACCCTCAGATATAATATTCTGATGCACCCAAGAGCCTAGACTAAGTGCACCACTTTGTGCACAGGCCGAGAGCAGGCTTATAAATGTAGCTGAATCTGGTTCGAGCCCTGATTTTCGCATTTGATATAACACCTCAATCGCTTCTTCCGCTAATCCATTTTGCTCCAACCCAGAAATCAACGAATTCCACGCCACAATAGACTTGTGAGGCATTCTGTCGAACACTTGGCGTGCAGCTGGCATGTCCCCACATTTGGAGTAAAACGTCACGAAAGCAGCCTGAAAGTAAGTACCTAATCCAAACCCAGAAACAACCGCGTGGCAATGAACTCCTTTTCCTATTGTCAAGGCAGAGAGATCGATACAGGACTTGATAACAGAGGTGAAAGTGTAGTTAGTCGGAGGAACGTTAGAAGAAATCATACGACGGTAGTAAGCAATTGTCACAGAAAACAATCTCATTCCTTGACTCGAATTATCACCGACGGTTTTAAGTGATAATCGAATTCAATACCAACGAACGAAAACTCTATTAAACACTTACTTACTTTTAATCGTAGGGAATCAAAACTTTTGATTGAGTGTTTTAGAACTTTTTTGAGATTCGAAAATTGTAACCCCAAAAGAATGAAATAGGTCTTGTATTTATTGAGGTAGGCATTGAGGAGAAGGTGGAGTCGTTGCCACAAATGTAGGGAGACTCGGTCTTAGGCGTCGAAGAAGGTAATTCCCGAAGACTCAGTCTTCCTCGACCCATCAATTTGATTGAACCAAACCGAAATTAATTTTAAGTTTTAGTTTACAAATTTTCCCCAAAAAATTAAACGCGCGCGGAGACCCCTTCGGGGCGCGTGTGTGGTCTTTCCTTCCTTACTCACACACTCCATAGTGTTAGCCTTTTGAACAATGACATAATCATGTCCTTATATATAAAACACAAGAATAACCCAATTTTTCAATGTTGGACAAATGAAATTATTTTTTATCAAAAATTAATCCAATCTCGTAGGTCCATTTCAATTCACACTCAAACAATTATTTTTAAGCCAAAAAGCTAAATAATGGTCCAACAATCCCCACATGAATAAAATTTCATCTAGACATATGCAGAGTAGAAAAATAAATATACTCTAAACGACCTAAACTTTAACAGACTCGGCTAGATTAGAAGACTTACTTTACTAGACTAGACAGACTTTCGAGCGTATAAACGAAAATGTAGTTGTATCTGACATGTTGCATTTTTCAGCTTTGAACCAATCATTTTTAATATCTGTCAGATTTACTTGGCCGGGAGGTGAACATGATGTCTTGAACCACCCAAACTTTAATGTAAACCTAGACAACAAATATTGTGCAACAACATTTTCTGGTAGAGTTTTGTTCTCTATTTATGTTCATTTTGGCCCTAAACATTTCCTGGTATATCGTGAATGAACTTGGAGAAGTTAGCCTAACTCTCATTCTCCTAGAAACAGCCACATTTCACACTCACTAGATGATCTGCAGTAGTTACTTTTCAAAAATATCTTACCATAGTCCACTATTGTGAAACTCTGGAATCATTAAAAGCCAATTATTATCCTTATACATACACACATGAGGCACTGCCTATCTTCAAATGAACTGGGTATAGACAAAAAGTCTTACAGTGCTCATTGATTCCATTTGATTCAGTTTTCTCTTTGAACCTACATCTTACAGTGCTCATTGTTCTCGTGTTAGTCCTTTGGTGAAAGGATCAGCTAGATTATCACACGACTAGACATAATCCACATTGATTACTCCGGTTGTGATCAAGTTCCTAATGGTTTTATGACGTCTTCTAATATGACGAGACTTACCATTATATAAATTGTTATGTGCACGAGCAATTGTTGATTGACTATCACAATTCATGTGAATAGCTGGTACAGGTTTATCGCACTCGGGAATGTCTTATAGCCAGTTCTGAAGCCATTCTGCTTCTGTTGCCGCTGCGTTAAGAGCTATGAACTATGACTCCATAGTGGATCTAGCTTGGACTGTTTGTTTAGAAGATTTCCAAAGACACTGTTGCCCCGACAAGCATAAAGATGTAGCCACTCTAAAGTTGCAGGCTCTTTATCCATTTTGCATCGCTATATCCCTCTAAAGTTGCAGGCTCTTTACCATAGTGGAAGCCGTCATATTTGGTATAACGTAAGTAGTTTAATACTCTAGTTATGCTTTTCCAATGTTTATGTCCTGGATTACTTGTGTAGTGACTTAGTACATTTATTGCGTGCGCTAAATATGGTATAGTACAGTTTGTTAAGTACATTAGACTCCCGATCACTCTCGCATACTCCACTTGTGATACCGCTTCACCAGAGTTTTTCGTCAGATGAATTTGGGCATCACCAGGAATTTTTGATGTCCCGTTTGAGTACACTTTAAACCTTTGAAGTATACTTTCAGCATAATGGGCTTGTGATAAGGTGATACCTTCAATTGTCCTTATGATCTTAATCCCTAGGATTACATCCGTAAGCCCCATGTCTTTCATATCAAATATCTACCTAAGCATGTTCTTAGTCTGAATGATTAGTTCTTTCTTACTACTCATTATGGGCATATCATCTACGTATAAACATAAAAGAACATACCCATATCGAGTACATTTTGCATAAATACATTTATCGCATTCGTTGATGCTGAAGCCATTTGCTTTCATTACATTGTCAAACTTCTCATGCCATTGTTTTGGAGATTCTTTAAGTCCATACAATGACTTTACAAGTCTACTCTCTTTGTTTTCTTGTCTGGGGACAATGAACCCTTCAGGTTGTTTCATATAGATTTCATCTTCTAATTCTCCATTCAAAAAAATAGTTTTCGCATCCATTTGATGGATTTCTAGGCCTCTTAATGCTGCTATACCGATCAACATTCTTATTGAAGTCATTCTCGTTACTGGAGAATAAGTGTCAAAGAAATCTAATCCTTCTTTTTTGCAGAATCCTTGTACCACTAGCCTACCTTTATAATTATCTATTGAGCCATCAGTTTTCAACTTTGTTTTGAAAATCCACTTACACCCGAGTGCTTTAAAACCTTCACGGAGATCGCATAACTCATAAGTATGATTTTGCATAATAGAGTCCATCTCACTTTTGACGGCTTCCTTCCAGAAAGGTGCATTTGGTATAGTTATGGCTTCTGTGAACGTTCGAGGTTCGTTCTCACAGAGAAAAACCATCATGAAGTCATCACCAAAAGATTTTTCCTTATGTACTCTCTTGCTAAGTCTAGGTTCCTCTTCTACTTCCTCCACAACTTCCTCCACTTGTTTCTCTATGTTCACGTGTTCTCTTAGGATGTGAGTTATCCTTATACGAGAACACATTTTCGAAGAAGGATGTGTTGCGAGACTCCATCACAGTATTTACATGGATATATGTGATGTCTGATTTATGGACCAAGAACCTATACGCACTACTGTTGTGCGCATAACCAATGAAAATACAGTCCATAGACTTTGGTCCAATCTTGACCTTTTTTGGAGGCGGCACTACCACTTTTGCAAGACACTACCACACTTTAAGGTATTTCTAAGAAGGTACTACACCTTTCCAAAGTTCATATGGTGCCTTTTCAGTGACTTTGTGCGGAATTTTGTTAAGAATATAATTCGTCGTAAGGAGCACTTCCCCTCACATGTATTGTGGTAGCCCAGATTCTTGTAGTATTGCATTCATCATTTCTTTAAGAGTTCGGTTTTTCCGTTCTGCAACTCCATTAGATTCCGGTAAGTAAGGGGCAGTTGTTTGATGAATGATTTCATGTTCCGTACAGAAAGCATTAAATCGTCCATCATATTCCCATTTTCTATCACTTTTGACTACTTTTATAGTCTTATTAAGTTGATTTTCAACTTCGAGCTTATATTCTTTAAACTTATTAAGTGCTTCATCTTTGCTATGTAACAAGTATACATAACAATATTTTGTATGATCATCTATGAAGGACACAAAATATTTTTTTCCACCTCTAGTTGGGCAATATTTTAAATCACATAAATCTGTGTGAATTAGAACTAAAGGTGCGGTTGTCCTTTGTACTTGTGGTGATGGTGTTTTGTGAGTTTAGCTTGTGTGCATACTTCACATTTTTCTTTACTCATTTTGCATTTTGGTATTAGGTTTAAATTCATTAACTTGTTTAGCGACTTATAATTTACATGACCTAATCTTTTATGCCAAATATTAAAGGACTCAAGCAAGTAAGCAACATGCTTAATATTATTCATTGAATTGGTTACAACATTTTCAGAAACATTAGCAACATTATTCTTAGAAACACTCTTATTCTCTCGCTTGATGACTGGTTGGATACACATCTTGACCAGTTCGTCCTTCAAGTAGCCTCTTCCTAGGAACACGCCCCACTTTTTGAATGTGAGAATGTCATTTTCAAGATGAGCTGCAAATCCACTCTTGCACATTAGAGTTCCAGAAATCAGATTCTTTCTCATATCGGGCACGTGCTTCACATTTTTCAGAGTGATTTTCTTTCCCGAGGTCATCTTTAGCACCAAGGAGCCCTTTCCTTCGATCTTGGAGGCAGCTTTATTGCCCATAAGTAGTGCCTTTTCAGAACTATTTTTCTGATAGGTGCTGAACACCGACATGTCATTGCAGATCTGAGTTGTAGCACCAATATCGTACCAGCACTCCTTGGTTATCTCATGGCAATTATTTGCCTCCGTAACCACAACACAAAGATCAGCCTTAGTCAAGTTTGCCTTGTAGTTTGCTGCTTTCTGTTTGCTGCGATATTCTTTGGACATGTGATTGTGCTTTCCACATGAGTGACATTTACCCTTGAAGATTTTCCTTTGCTCCGCAGCAAGGGTGGGTGCTGGAGCTTGCCTCTTGAATTTCTTCCCATTGGGCTTCAAAGGCGGGTTTGCAAAGGGGTGGGTGCTGTAGTCCACATTTTTGTTGTGAACAGTAACATTCACACTATGTTCTTTGATGTGGAT
The DNA here is from genome assembly GCA_023374145.1 of Lepidium sativum. Lineage (NCBI taxonomy): Eukaryota > Viridiplantae > Streptophyta > Magnoliopsida > Brassicales > Brassicaceae > Lepidium > Lepidium sativum. The sequence goes on along the minus strand of JAKUCM010001378.1, from coordinate 14,212 downwards.
TCCATTGGCTTGACAGTTCCTGTTTTTCGTGTTCAACCTTTGGATCAAGTCTTCTAGATTCATCACTTTCCTCTTGTGCTTGAGGTAGGTCTTGAAAGTCAACCAACTTGGAATAAGCTTCTCAATGAAGCAGTTCACCGTGAAGATCTCACAGATCGACATTCCCTCCGATGTGACTTCTTGACAAATCCGCTGGAAAGCCTCCACTTGTTCCATGAATGGCTTGTCATCCACCATATGAAACTCTAGGAATTTTTCCGTTGCATGCTTTTGGCATCCAGCATCTTCAATTTTGTATTTCTTGACCAATGCAGCCCATAGGGATTTGGCGGTCTTCTGGTCACATTAGAGAGCTGATATACCTCGTTTATACCGTCTTATAGCTTACTAATTCATATGTTTTCTTTAGTCTTTGTCGTGTTTTTAGAGTCTTTTCAGGTACAAAATGATAGGATACTTTGGATTCCACATGCTGAGCAAGATTGGAGCTTAACTTTGGACTTTTCCACTATGAGCTAAACGATAGATCGATTAACAGCAAGATCAATCGATTAAAACTTTAGATAGGGAAAACTGCGCTCGATCCATTGACCGACTTCTCATGCCTAACACGATCAACCTCCATCCGTCTTTTTCATGCGCACGATCCACTGCACGACCAAACACTCAGAGATCGATCGAGCTATCTAAGAAGAAGTTGCACACGATCCATGATACGAAAGCTTCACATAAATGAGAAAATTGATCGATCGAGCAGTTGAAGGATCGATCGATCCAAGACCCTGCGAAGCGAAAACCAGATTTCCTTATTTTTTGTACCAGTTTGGTTTACTCTATATATTAGGTTAAAAACACGTTTTAAGCACGCTTTTGCAGAGAGAAAAAGTTGCAGACTCTTGTTGTGAACTAGAGGAAAAGAATTCAGATCTCTACATCCTTGGAGAAGAATTTCTAAACCTCTATTCCATCTATTATGAGTTTTCAATGAATTTCTTTACATATTGCTTGCTTGTTCTTTATTTCCATGTCTGAGTAGTTCATAGTCAAGTTTAGGGTATTCGAAGGATCTTAAGGGATTTAAGGGTGATGAACAAATAAGTTTCAACTATGGAATCTCAGCCTAGAAGCATGGTTAATGCTTAGATTAGAGTAGCTAACTAATCTATGATCTCATGTTACTTATTATCCCAGAAGTTTAATAAGAATCAAAATCTTTCTAGGTAAGCAACTCCTTCACTACCAACGAGAGTTGATGCTAGGTTGGGTTGTGGACACTTAGGAACTCCCACTACTGCATGGTTAGAATTCTATAACCAATGAGAGTTAGGATCTCTAGGATCTAGGCATAGTGATTATCGCTGCGAGAGTAGGTTAATCAATTGTTATTTATTAGTCGAGAATGGAACTGAACTTGCGTGAATAGATTCCTCGTCCTAACCTTGATTTCCTTATGAATTCCCTAAACTTGATGCTTTAGATATTGTTTACATTAAAATTCCTAGTTACGATCGATTTCACTCAAAGTATCCATCGACTTAGCTCTAGTTAAATAATCCAATCGTTAGTGTAATAATTAATTTTCGTGGATTCGATCCCTAAATACTATTTCGTTTGTTGTGCACTTGCAGTAGGATATAGGGTTAAAACTCGTAATATCAAGTTTTTGGCGCCGTTGCCGGGGATCAATAACATTACATTTCGATTATTTATTGAGTTAGAGACTAAAACACCTTTGTTTACCTTTTGTTTTTATTTTTTTGTTTTGTTTTTTAGGTATTGGTTTTATAATTGTTGACGGAGAAGAAAACATAGCTGATTCCATGAGCCTAGAAGCTACATTAGAACCGTTAAGGCGAGAGATTGAAGAGCTGAAACGGGAAAGAGATGCTAGGATAGAACATATGCCAAGAAAGGCCATCGGTGAAATATAAACGCCTCACAAGTACTATCAATGTCGATCTGCGATTTTTGTTAGTTTATCAGAGGGTTGCATTGATCATGAGTTGAGTCCTCATTTGATAGCATTGGTTAGACAATTTACCTTTCACGGTTTCCCTGCTGAAAACCCTATAGATCATCTCGAAAACTTTGAGGAAATTTGCAGTACAACAGTACCTAGAGGAATCCCTGAGGACTATGCTAAGTGCAAAATTTTCAAGTTTTCTTTGGAAGGAAAGGGGACCAAATGGCTTCAGTCTTTACTAGCAGGGTCGTTAACTTCATGGGAACAAGTTGGAAACAAGTTTCTGGATCACTTCTTTACCAAAAAAAAGATTGCTAAGTTAAGGAACCAAACTTCAAACTTTCATCAAAGAGATGATGAGTCTTTTGGAGAAGCATGAGATAGGTTGAAAGGATATATAAGGGATTGTCCACACCATGGTTTCAGCGATGAACAAGTTCTGAACTTCTTCTATAGCGGATTGAGTTGGACTTTCAAGAAGCTACTCAATGCTTCGAGCAAGGGAGATTTCACTACAAACACGAGTGAGAGCGCTTTTCAACTGATTGAGAATTTGGCTGTGAGCTCAGGGGATTTACGTGATCACGAAGAATATTCATCTGAGATGGACAAAATCACAGGGATAGGTGAGAATTTAGATCAGTTCATAGCTTCAAGTGAGTTTAAGAGGAAGTCTGTTAAGCTTTATCCATCACATAAGAAATCTAATCTCCAGAACCATCAATCGAAAGTACTTTACACCGAGCAAAAGGGTACATCAAGTCCTACTCCTTCATCTAATGACGAGATTAAGGCTTTATTGGAGCAGGTCATTCAGGGACAATTGATATACACGTTTTTAGCACTAGTTAGGAACCTCATTTAACTACTCTAAGCTTACATTTCTAGTACATTTTCCACCCTAGATAGGCTCATTCATACGCATTAGCATATACATTGCATTCAAGGATTTTTTAGGTAGTAGAGCACAAAAACAAAGAATTCAGGAGTCGCAGAAGTTGAAGAGTCACATAAGCTGAAGAGTCACAGAAGAAGCAACACTCTTGGCCGAGTCCATACTCAGCCTGTCGCCCAACTCGAACACACTCGAGCCTATGCTGGAGTGCTCACTCGGCGGCCCATCTCAGACACACTCGAGCCCAAGCTCAAGTGCTCACTCAGCGGCCTAATTCGCTCACACTCGAGCCCACGCTCGAGTGTCCTCCCAGCGGCCCAACTCGAGTCCAGTTACAGCAATTCAGTAGATGGGTCGCACACAGCCCACTCATGGTGTTTTTCAGCCTTTGGGCCTTATCCACGACGCGCTGATTCTCATCTTGCCTCGAGCTGATCCAGGGCTTTTCTAAGGATTAAGTATAAATAGTTTTAGAAGTTGCAAAAATAAACCCTAGTTTTTACAATTGATTTTCTTGCAAACTTAGAGCTTTGTAATAAACAAAAACCTTCTGATTTCGAATTTATTTTTATGCAATTCTGTTTTACATTCACTGTTGATTTCATACCTTGTTTGAGTTTTTTATTGATGCAATCAAATGTTGAATTCATGCTTGTTGTTAAACTCATGAGTTCTGAGTAATCACCTAGGGTTCCTGAGAATGAGTTAGGTCTGCGTCACGCTTAAGTTTTCTAGGTCGCTTAGGGTTAGATTTAGTAAAGGCTTTTGTGATTTGGTGTTATCATCACTAGGTTCATTCTGATCAACTGGGGCTTGTTCTGAGACACTCTAGCACCGATGGGTGTTAAGTAGAGCGTCTGACTGAACGACTTCAGAGATTCACATGCTGAGCTCGAGAGATCGAATGTCTGAGGTGTGAATCGACACTAAGCGAGTTGATCATTCATTCCGACTAGATTATCAAACACCTATGGCGATAAGGTCTGTTTGTAGACCAAGTCTACAGTACGCTTACTGAGCGAGTGATAATGAACGCAGACACAGAGTAGAACACACACGTTCCCCTTGTGGACCAACCTCCATAGAGGAGACCGCGAATAATAGGAGCTGGAGATGCACCAAGCACTCACACCCCTGAGACGTGGGATTGTTCCCCCAGCCATAACGAAAAACAACTTCGAGATCAAGAGCAGTCTCATCTCTATGATCCAAAATAGGCAATTTCATGGCCTACCTTCTGAAGATTCGCTTGATCACTTGGACAAATTCGAGCGGCTCTGTGGGCTGCAAAGGCTCAATGGAGTGAGTGAGGATGCATTCAACCTGAGGTTGTTCTCGTTTTTTCTCGGAGAAAAAGCCCATGTCTAGGAGAAGCACTTACCGCAAGGCTCCATTACTTCATGGGAAGCTTGGAAATCTGCGTTTCTCGCCAAATTCTTCTCCAACTCTCGAACAACAAAGTTGAGAAACGCCATCTCTACCTTTACCCAGCAAAATTCTGAAACCTTTGCTGAAGCCTGGGAGAGGTACAAGAATTATCAGTCTCAGTGCCCACATCATGGATACTCTGCTGAGACTCTGCTCAACAATCTCTACAGAGGAGTTCACCCTAACATCCGTAGGTTATTGGATACCGCCAGCCACATAAATTTCTTTAATCAGGACGTCACTGAAGGTTGGCAGCTAGTGGAGAATATGACACATGCAGATGGGCAGTATAATGAGGATTACAAAAAGACTGTTAGAAATACAGTGGACACAGACACCGTCAGTAGGAAGAAACTCAAGGCTCTGAACGTCAAGTTGGACAAAATCGGCAGGTTGCTGCAAGTACAACACAAACATGTCTACTTCATGACTAGAGATGAACATATTCCTGACGAGGAGGATGATCAAGTTGAGGAGATCAGTTATTTGCAGAATCAGGGAGGTGGTTACAAGCAGTACAATAACTACAAATAGCACCCAAATCTCTCATACAGAAGCAACAACGTGGCAAATCCCCAAGACCAGACTTACCCACCCAAACCCCCACACGCCCAATCGAATGCGTTTGTCCCAAAGCAGCAATATCACAAGTGTTATCAACCATCTACAAATATACCACCTGGGTATGAAGTACACACTCTGCCAACCGCTACACAGCCACCAGAATTTTTGAGCCCACTCCAAGAGATCCTGAAGGGACAGAAAGCGTCTGCTGCCGAAGTCACGCTTAAATTTGCAGAGGTGCACTCTAAGATTGACGCTTCTCACAACGATCTTACGTGCAAGTTTGAGACACTGAATGCAAGACTCAAGTATGTGGAGAGTCAGCAAGCGTCATCTTCTACTATGAAGACAACATGCCAACTTCCAAAGAAAGCAGTTCCCAACCCAAAAGAGTATCATGCCAATGCCATCACCTTGATAAGTGGACGCGAGTTACTTATTCGAGCAGAGAGTCCAAAGAATACTGAGGAGAGTAAGGTTCAGGAGGGGGAGGATTTTCTCATCAAGGATTAGACATAGACTAGACCTGGAGCTATTTCTAAGCCATTGTCTACTGAAAAACCCACACCTACAGATAAGCTCGACACAACCAACCAAGGTGAACCCAGACACAATACTTCAGACGCTCATCCACCTACAGGAACCCCAGAAAGGAGTAAACCATTTGTTTTCCACCATATAAACCCCAATTACCCTTTCCCCAAAGGTACAAGAAGGAGCTTACTGAGAAGTACAAGGCGCTCATCAATAAGCAGATAAAAGATATTGCGGTGAAGATTCCAATTCTGGACGCTTTTATGCTAATGCCTCTATACCAGAAATTTCTCAAGGATTTAGTTAAGGAGAGAACTCAAGCAGTCGAGGGTATGGTCGTATTGACACATGAGATTAGCGCCATAATCCAAAGGAAAGTTATGCCGAAAAAGCTTGGTGATCATGGGACCTTTACAATCCCATGCTCGCTTGGACCCTTATCATTGAGCAAGTGTCTCTGCGATCTAGACGCCCTCAATCAGCCTCATGCCGCTTTAGTCGCAAAAAGGTTAGGCTTTGTTAATGATAAGTCCTGCAAAATCTCATTGATTCTGGCAGATAGGTTAGTGAGAATCCCTCATGGCATCTTGGAAGACCTTCCTGTGTGGGGGGAGTTGAGATACCAACATATTTTGTGGTCTTGGAGATGGAAGAAGAACCTAAGGACCCTTTGTTGTTTGGAAGACCTTTCTTGGCCACAGCGGGCACGCTAATTGATGTTAGGAATGGAGTCATTGAGCTGAATCTGGGTCTAGATCTTAGAATGAAATTCAACATTAATGATGTGATTAAGAAACCAACGATCAAAGGTCAAGTGTTCTCAATGCACGAGATGGACACTCTTTCTGATGAGCTGTTAGAAGAATTAGCAGCAGAAGATCAACTGCAAGTTGCTCTGAGAAAGCCAGCCGCTGAGGGATATTTGAGTATGGAAGTTGAACTCTATGCGAAACTATTGGATTGTCACAGGCCAGTCAAGAGTTCACCGGCGATTGAGGAATTGAACTCGAGTGTATTTGAGCCAGATTCGAGACAGAGACTCGAGCTGCAAGTGCTTGAATGCGCTACGCCTGTCGTTGCTGATGACTGGTCTGAGCTCATGGCACCCAAGGTGGAATTGAAACCACTTCTTGATGGGCTAAGGTACGCTTTTCTGGACCCCAAATTTACTTACCTTGTGATTGTAAATGACGCCTTGAATGATGATGAATTGAGTATGCTTTTGACTGAGCTTAAACGTTTTAGAAAAGCCATATGATACACGCTTAAAGATATCACCAAGTTTTTGCATGCATAGGATACACTTAGAATATAAATCTCATTATAGTGTAGAGCCCCAGAGAAGATTGAACCTGAACCTTAATGAAGTGGTTAAAAAGGAGATACTTAAGTTGTTAGACGCTGATGTTGTATATCCAATCTCTGATAGTAAGTGGGTCTCGCCTGTGCATTGTGTTCCTAAGAAAGGGGGTATTACAGTGGTTAAGAATGATAAATATGAACTGATACCCACTAGAACCATAACGAGGAATAGGATGTGTATAGACTATAGGAGGTTGAATTCATCTAGTAGAAAAGACCATTGTCCTTGCCTTTTATTGATTAGATGGTTGAAAGGTTGTCTGGTAAAAAGTATTACTATTTCCTTGACGTGAATAGCGGGTTCTTTCAGATCCCTATACACCCGGATGATCAGGAAAAAATTACTTTTACCTGTCTTTATGGCACTTTTGCTTACAAACGCATGTCGTTGGGTTGTGCAATGCTACTGCAACATTTCAACGCTGTATGACTTCTATTTTCTCGGATATAATTGATGATGTAGTCGAGGTATTCATGGACAATTTTTCCGTCTATGGCTCTTCCTGCTCCTCCTGTTTTTCAAATTTGTGCAGGGTGCTTAGCAGGTGCGTGGAGACCAACCTTGTGCTCAACTAGGAAAAATGTAACTTCATGGTTCAAGAAGGGATATTGTTGGGGCACAAGATATCTGAGAGGGGGTATTGAGGTTGACAAAGCAAAGATTGAGGTCATGGCTCAGCTGCAACCTGCTAAGACAGTGAAGAATATTCGAAGTTTTCTGGGTCACGCTCGATTCTATAGAAGATTCATCAAGGATTTCTCCAAAATTGCAAGGCCCCTGACGAGCTTACTATGCAAGGAGGTCGAGTTCAATTTCAACCTTGAGTGTCTCATAGCGTTCCTTAAGATCAAAGAGGCGTTGATATCTGCTCCAATAGCCCAAGCTCCAGACTGGGATCTCCCATTCGAGATCATGTGTGATGCAAGCGATTTTGTTGTTGGAGCAGTCATGGGTAAGAGAAAGGACAAGAAGTTGAACGTAATACACTACACAAGCAGGACTCTAGACAATGCCCAAGCCAAGTATGCCACCACAGAAAAGAAACTCCTTGTTGTAGTCTTTGCGTTTGAAAAATTCAGATCATACCTCGTGGGATCCAAGGTTATTGTTCAAACTGATCACGCAACGTTGAGATATCTTATGAAGAAAAAAGACGCCAAGCCGACACTACTGAGATGGATACTTCTGCTGCAAGAGTTTGACTTAGAGACTGTGGACAAACCTGGAGTGGAAAATGGAGTTGCAGATCACCTGTCACGAATGATGATTAAGGACTCAACCCCTATTGATGACTCAATGCAAGAAGAGCAACTCATGACTCTAGGAGCAGAAGAAAATTGTTCTCAAATCAGCAAAAAGCTACCTGGATCCACTCTACCTTGGTATGCAGATTTGGTCAATTACTTAGTCGTGGGTGAAGTGCCTAACTGTTTGGACGCCTATCAAAGGAAGAAGTTTTTCAGAGACGTCAACCACTACTGCTGGAATTAGCCCTACTTATACAAGAAGGGAGCATATGGTTTGTTCAAAAGGTGTATAGCAGAAGAAAAGGTTCGAGGTGTTTTGGAGCATTGTCATGGGTCTGCTTACGGTGGACATTTTGCCACATTCAAGACTGTTCAGAAGATCTTGCAATCAGGATTAGGGTGGCCGACTATGTTCAAGGATACTCAGATTCATCTCCAAGTGTGATCCATGTCAGAGAATGGGTAGTATCAGCAGAAGGAACAAGATGGCACAAAACCCAATTCTAGAGGTTGAGATATTTGACTGCTGGGGAATCGACTTCATGGGGCCTTTCAATCCACCATCTCATGGGAGCCGCTACATTCTCGTCACAGTGGACTACGTCTCGAAGTGGGTAAAAGTTGTGGCAAGTCCGACTAATGACGCTAGGGTCGTCATCAAGCTGTTCAAGAGCATCATTTGATTTTGCGCATAGCTTTATATTTGATTTTGAGGACTCGAGAACCAAGGCATCGTCAAGACTAAGGTCCAGTCCTATATATATATATATATATATATATATATATAAGAGAAATATCGAAAAATAAAAAGGTGTGAAAAGACATCTTTGTCTCCTTCTACTACACATTCACGAGGGCTTGTCTCCCACTCTTCACGCTTCACTCTCTTTTTAAACAAATGTTTCTTCTTCATTTTACTTACACTATCTTACCTCACCTTCTCTTTCTTTTGGAGCTTAAGTTGCAGCATCACCCCCAACTCCTCGTTCTTGTTTACATTAGCCGAGCCCTGCAGCCGTCACACTCGAGTCATCACACTCGAGTCGTCACGCTCGAGTATCGTAGCCACCGCACGCCGTCACACACCCGCCGTCACACGCCTCAAAGCTCGACCGAGCTCGAGCTCCGACACTCGAGCTCAAGCTCGAGTCTCACGCGCGTCCAGCCGCGCACGCTCTTGCAGCCAACAAACTCGACCAATCTCAAGTCACAGCTCAAGCTCACACCCGAAGCCGTTACACTCGAACCCCGCTCCACGCATCCTCTTCATCACGCCACCACGCTTCGTCACGCGTCTCCGAACTCGATCGAAATCGAGTCTCCCACGCTCAAGCACCGCCGTCACGCGCCTTGAAACAAGCTCCGACACTTGAGACCCACACGCTCCCGGAGCCGACACACTCGACCAAGCTCGAGTCGCAACTCACCAAGCTCTCACACTCGAACTCTCACACTCGATTAACCGTCACGCGCCTTGAAACGAGCACTTTTTATATTATACATTTTATATATTATATATTATATACTATATACTATATATTATATAATATATATTTATATATTATATATATTTGTTTTTTTATATATATATATATATTTTGTATTTCATATTACGAGTTTAACTTAAGCTCACAAAGCGGTGAATTGGGTCGTATTGATTTTAGTTGCTACACACAGTATGAGGAGATCAGATGAAGGATCTTCGAGGCGCAAAAGTATTCTATCGCTGGTTGATTCGCCTATCAATTTGAATGACGAGGACTCGGATTCAAAAGTCCTGCAATTAATCCGCCGGACTAGTAGATGTAGCAGTAAGAAGGTCATGAAAGAAAACAGACAAGTTGACCACATGGTGGAAATTAATGACAAATCGAGTAGTGATGGAAGTGAAAAGGACAACTAGGGAAACGAAAGCCTGCCTCAGAATATACCACACAAGCAGGCGTTGAAGGATTTCAAACAGATTCCTGCCTCAGATACTGGTAATTGCCAGAGATGTTGACCAGATGCTTTGGAACGTAAGGTTGACACAGTTCGTCTCTTACCCCAGAGAGACATATGTCGCAGAGACAATCCAATTCCTAGCATCGTTCGAACTGCATGAGTATTTAGACCATGAGGAGAGGCTGAAGGATATTGATGGGTTTGGAACGCTGACATTCACTGTAAATGGCAAGAAGTACTTTTTCTCTGCAACACAGTTCGAACACCTCTTCGCTCTTCCTCCATCAGACGGTCGTGCCACCGATTTCAACGATGAGGAGCTCAAAATGCTCTGGAAAGTTATTGGCACTCTGGAGGAGTACAACGCCTCGTCCAGTAAAAGCTTCAAAATCAGGAACCCCGTCATTCAGTACTTCCACAAGATCTTCGGGACTTCACGTTTTGCAAGGCACGAGCCCGGCAATGTGTAACGTCCCGAACATGAGATGATAGATGAAGCAATCTTGGTAACACTGAACAACTTCAAACACGGAATGCAGTATGAAGGAAACTGCAACAAGAACGGATTTACCTGGGTTCTGATGAAGCAATTGATCCGCTATAAAGTTTGGGCGAGGGCATTGAAGTCCAAGGCAAACTCTTCTATCTGTGTAGGAGGCGTAGTGACAAGGATTCTGGAAACTGCAAGCGTCAACATAAGATCAAGGGACTCAATACCCCCAGAATACCTTGACATGACGTACCTCATTCAGCACAAGGTACTAAAGAGGGGGACAACGCAAGGTGCTTGGCTGTATAGGTTTATTCGACCCGAGGAGAGCTCAGACTAACTAATATAGCTCCCGAATATCGAGTGCACTCAACTAGCGCACGAGTGCAACATTGCCTTTTTACCGCCCTCAATTCTCATAACTGCTGGTAGAACGCGAGTAAGCCGACGGGAACATGCACCAGAAGCGCCTACACTGAGTGTCGCCGAGCTACTATTTCGAGCCATATGTAGAACCAGAGATGCCCAAAGGACTACAGGAGGTGCACAGCCGAATAAATCTCCTCTCAAAGATCGGGAAGTGGAACACCAACACGGTGAAATCTGTAGTTGACAAGCTCGGTTGCCCACACTGGGGAAAAGCTAAAGCAGAAGGCGCGAACACACACAATGTGCAACGAGATGACCCTCACCATAAAACCGCAGAGACGATCGATGTCAGTTGCCAGACCATTCTCTAACCCCGGGCCATCAATACAACCACACATGGCCTCGTCATACGAGCACATGACACCATCCCGAGTGCAACAGAGAAACCCTACAGAAGAGGTATTTGTCTTTGATCTTAACGTAACCCATGAGCAAACAAGCAAGGCACTGAGGCGGAATCCAACTATGAACCACCAAGGCAGCGTAGAGCAACAAGCAGACGCTCTAGCGGTCGCCCCCCGCAGAGAACATACACACATTGTTGAGCCGCAGTTTGAGCTAGAGGTACAACCCCAACAACTTACACTATAGACTGGAATTCCCTGGATAGACAACCAAGGCTCGAGTCACATTGATTTTCACGACTCGACTCAGCATCCTGACACACTACAGCCGGGGTACGAATTTTTCACTCATATGGGTTTTACATACGACCACGACAATCATAACGAGCAGCAGTACCAAGATACTGATGGCATGGACATGGATTCCGCTGGATGGTCAATTTTCCGCCACTGAGGTACGACTGCACCACTCCTCGTGTATATATCACTGCATACTTTTACTACGTTTGCTGGTCTAGGATCCTTTTTCATTCTTTTATCTACAGAAGGGACTGTGTGATTTAAGTATGGGGGAGGATTCTAGACTTCATTTGATCACGTTTTCTTTGTTCTTATTTTGTTTTTCATGCATCCATATCTTACATTGCATTACACGTATGTCATAAAATAAAAATAAAAAAATTGTTAAAACTTTCGAAAACCACAAAAATAGAGTGTCATGTAGTTTGCATTCATTTTAGGCTCGATTCTAGTTAAGCATTGGGGACCATGATGATTTTGCCTTGCAAGCTTGCTGACTTTTGTCCTAGATTCAATGCCCTAAGTTAATGTTGTTTGTTGCTTGCTACCAATCTGAATTGTAAGACTGCACCATGCTAGGAAGGTTTAATCTTTAGTTCATTGCTTCGCTGAAATTGATGTGATAAGACGCCACTCCTTACTAAGTGATAACCCAAAATCATTGTTTAATTATCAGGGCTATGCATTGAATTTGGGCTTGTAGATTACATAATACTCGGATTTCATTCTTCCATCTTGCATTTTATCCTGTTAATTCGAGTAGACTCCCACCTTTACCATTACCTCCTTTCGAGCCCTACATTGTTTGTGTGTGATTGTGAGGCCTTTTTAAGGTTTAATCTTGGTATAACGTGTTAGGTGAGTACCAACAGGAACAAGGTTTCATGTAGTTTCCAGTTCATGTTTTGGACCATACTAGGCGTAGGTAGTGTAGAGGTGTGGAAAATTTATTTACATTGGTTAAGAAAACATAGGTTAAAGAATCTAAGGGGAGAAAATGGGATAAAGCGTAGCAATACTCTAGTAAAGGTTTGTGGTAATAAAAAAAAAGTGAGAACCATTGATGTATTGTGATACAAGCCAAAACCGCTAGAAGTGTTGAATTAAGTAACCCTCCCTTTAGCCCTTTAGATTAGCTATGGAAAAGATGCTTGAGAAGTTGATTATATTGAGCGCTTAGCTGGAAGAATGAGTCGCCGTTTTTATTTAAAAGGGTAAATATAGGAATCGATTTCTAGGTTTTAAAATGAATAGGTTGGAGCTCGAGTTTGGGGTGCACTAGGTATATGAGACCTTGTTTCTGTATGCATCCGTTGACATTCACCTTTAACCTTATGTTTAAAGCTTATTCCATTCTGAGTGATCCTTGAGCAAATTTGATAGCCATTACACTAAAGAGATCACTTTTACCTCTTGAGCCATTCCCTTAGGCCAAACGAGTTCTTATGAGATGTATAACTTGATTCACGGTTTAGAACTAATTGAATGTTAAAAGGAGTGTGTTTATTTGAATGCATTTGTAGGGTGAGTTTTGGGCATAGATCAAACTATAATTTGCCATGGCTAATTGTTTTCAGAGTAGGACTTGTTCAGTACTGCAGTTCAGAGCATTAAAATAGGACATTGAGTGTTAGCAATTTGAGTCAGCTTGCTTTGGTTTTGAGTCCCCATTGAGCATCCTCTTTTCCGAGTTTTTTCTTACATGTTTGCTTGAGGGCAAGCAAATGATAAGTTTGGGGGAGTTGATATTACACGTTTTGAGCACTAGTTAGGAACCCTCATTTAACTACTCTAAGCCTACATTTCAACTACATTTTCATCCTAGTTTGGCTCATTCATACGCATTAGCATATACATTGCATTCAATGATTTTTTACGTAGTAGAGCACATAAACAGAGAATTCAAGAGTCGCAGAAGTTGAAGAGTCACATAAGCTGAAGAGTCACAGAAGGAGCAACACTCTTGGTCGAGTCCACACTCAGCGTGCCGCTCAAGTCCACACTCAGCGTGCCGCTCAAGTCCACACTCAGCCGTGCCACCCAACTCGAACAACACTCGAGCCCAAGCTCGAGTGTCCTCTCGGCAGCCCAACTCGAGTCCAGTTACATCAATTCAATAGATGGGCCGCACACAGCCCATTCATGGTTGTTTTTCAGCCTTTGAGTAGTCACCTAGGGTTCCTAAGGATGAGTTAGGTCTGCGTGACGCTTAGGTTTTTCTAGGTCGCTTAGGGTTAGATTTAGTAAAGTCTTTTCTGATTTGGTGTTATCATCACTAGCTTCATTTATGATCAACTGGGGCTTGTTCTGAGATGCTCTAGGACTGATGGGTGTTGGGTAGAGCGGTCTGACTGAACCACTTCAGAGATTCACATGCTCAGCTCGAGGGATCGAATTTCTGAGGTGTGAATTGAAGCTAAGCGAGTTGGATCGTTCATTCCGACTAGATTATCAAACACCTATGGTGATACGGTCTTTTAGTAGTTTACTCGAGTTTGTTTACCATGGGGAAGTGGACTCATTATTTGTGTGTTCTCGTTGCCTAGAGACTAGCTCTATTGAGTGATATCAAGCGCCTAGTTAGCTTAAGAGTCACGTTGACCCATGAAGAACTCCACTCCTCAGGATCTTGTTTTCTCACCCTCGCTTAATTTTAGCTAATACTCTCTTGTCAGGCGCTTCGTTTAAATTCTAGATTTTTTATCGCTTGC
>JAKUCM010001377.1:0-40827 GCA_023374145.1 Lepidium sativum | reverse complement strand
TTACCCAAAGGTAACATATCTATTTGATTTATATGTGATTTGATTTATTATAAAAGAATTAAAAATCTTAAACTAGCATCACTTAGAGTGCATGTATTTAAGTATTGCCCAAAGGTTACTTAAACACATTCTTTAAAAGTCTTGTATAAAAGTCTCAAAGCACTAACGAGTAAGCGTTTATAAATGATTGCAGCTTCATCTAGCATGTATGCATCTGCTAACTCGGTCGTGAAGTTTAATGGGCTGAATTATGAGGAGTGGTCTGAACAGATCCGGTTCGCACTGGGTGTAATGTCTTTGGATCATGCTATACTCACTGATGAGGTACCTCCAGCCATTACAGTTGATAGCTCCGAAGCTGATAAGTCTCGCTATGAGATTTGGGAGCGGTCTAACAGGCTGAGTCTGAACCTTATGAGATTGAAGATGGCAGAAAGTATTAAGCCATCTATGCCTAAGACTGAGAAAGCTAGGGAATTTGTAACAAAATTAAGGAGTGTTCACAATCGGAATTGGCGGACAAGTCGATTGTAGGAAGTCTCATGAGTGAGCTAACTACGAAAAAGTTTGATTGGTCCCAACCAATCCATGATCATCTGACGCACATGTCTAACTTGGCATCAAAGTTAACGGCCTTGGGAATGAAAGTTGATGAGCCATTCTTGGTCCAGTTTGTTATGAACTCTCTACCTCTTGAGTTTAGCCAGTTTCAGGTGAACTATAACACCATTGAAGATAAATGGAACTATCAGGAATTGAAGGCTATGCTCGTTCAAGAGGAAGGGAGATTAAAGAAGCTGAACAACCAAGTTGCTCTTTTCGCAGGCTTTGTAAGTGCCAGCAGCAACAGAAAGAAATCAAGTGTTAAAAACAAAAAGAATGATAAAACTTTCATGAAACGACCCGAAAGTAAAATCCAAAGGGAAAGGAAGTGCTTCTTTTGCAAGAAAATGGGACACTTCAAGAAAGATTGTCCGAAAAGAAAGGCATGGTTTGATAAGAAAGGTACACAACATTTATATGTTTGTTCTGAATTGAACCTTATTGAAGTGCCTAAAAATACTTGGTGGTTAGATTCTGGTGCATCTACTCATGTGTCTCATATGGAACATGGATTCAGTTCGATCCAGCCCATAAGAGGACCTGAGCAGTATTTGTTCATGGGGAACCGGATGAATGCACACATTAAAGACATTGGGACTTATAGGTTGATCTTAGATACTGGATGTCATATAGATCTCGAAGGCTATCTCTTTGTACCTGATTGTGCTAGAAATCTTGTTTCCGTAAGTAGGTTGGACGGTTTATGTTTTGATTTTAAGATTGGACATGGTGTTTTCTCTATGTATCGAAATGATTACTTTTATGGTAGTGGTACAAAGTTTGATTCACTTTATAAATTCAATCTTGATATAAAGTTTTATGAATCTTTGTTTAATGTTGAGAATCAAGGCATTAAGTGTAGTGCATCTAACATAAGCTCAGCTTTCTTTTGGCATCAAAGATTAAGTCACATTTCCAAAGATAGAATGATGAGGTTGGTAAAGAATGAAATTCTTCCTCCACTAGATTTTAGTGACCTAGATGTGTGTATAGACTGCATTAAAAGAAAGCAGACTAAAAATATAACAAAGAAACCAGCCACAAGAAGTATTCAACTTCTAGAATTAATACACACCGATATATGTAGCCCTTTTGATGCTCCCTCTTGGAGCGGTGAAAAATACTTCATCACCTTTATTGATGATTATTCACGTTATGGATATACTTATTTACTGCATGAAAAATCTAAGTTAGTGGATGTCCTAGAGGTGTTCATTGATGAAGTAGAAAGGCAGTTAGAAAGCAAAGTAAAAGTAGTGAGATCTGATAGAGGCGGTGAGTTTTACGGAAAATTTACTGAAAGTGGACAATGTCTCGTTCCATTTGCAAAGTTACTTGAACGTAGAGGCATATGTGCTCAATACACAATGCCTAGAACACCTCAGCAGAATGGTGTAGCTGAAAGGCGAAACCGTACTTTAATGGATATGGTTAGGAATATGTTAAGTAGTTGTTCTTTACCCCTTTCGTTATGGGTATATGCATTAAAGACTGCAACGTATTTACTGAACCGGGTTCCTAGTAAGGCAGTTCCTAAGACTCCTTTTGAACTGTGGATGGGAAGGAAACCTATTTTACGACATTTACGTGTCTGGGGTTTTCCAACAGAAAACATATAACCCACATGAAAAGAAACTTGATTCTAGGACTGTCAGTGGATTTTTCATTGGCTATCCTGAAAAGTCGAAAGGCTATGTATTTTATTGTCCTAACCATAGTACGAGAATAGTTGAAACGGGTAATGCTCGGTTCATTGAGAATGGTCAAACTAGTGGGAGTGGTGAACAAAGGAAGGTGCATATTAAAGAAGTTCAGGTGGAAGAATCTTTACCTGTCATTGCACCTTAAGTTGTTGTCCCTATTGTTGCAGCACAGTCAAATGAAACAATACTACAACATAATCAAGAGACAATCCCACTAGATGCCGAAATAGATAATGAACCAGTCACAATTCAAGGAGAGAGTAGTGTACCACAACGATCTTTAAGGGAAAGAAGATCTGCCATATCAAATGACTATGTGATCTACGCTATTGAAAATGAATGTGACTTAAACCTTGATGAAGACCCAAAAACATTCCGAAAAGCCATGGAAAGTGACAATTCTGAAAAGTGGTTAAATGCCTCAAAAGAAGAAATGACTTCTATGGGTGTTAATTATGTATGGGACTTAGTAGAGTTTCCTGACGGTTTCAAAACCGTTGGTTGTAAATGGGTCTTTAAGACTAAACGTGACTCGAACGGTAACATTGAGAGATACAAGGCTCGCCTTGTTGCTAAAGGTTTCACCCAGAAAGACGGCATTGACTATAAAAAGACCTTCTCTCCGGTTTCTAAGAAGGATTCTCTAAGGATTGTTTTGGGTTTGGTCGCTCATTATGATTTAGAGCATCACCAAATGGTGTGTAAGCTGAGAAAGTCAATATATGGATTAAAACAAGCTTCCAGACAATGGTATTTAAAGTTTAATGATATCAGTAAGACATATGGTTTTGTAGAGATCATTGTTGATCGGTGTATCTACATGAAAGTCAGTGGGAGCAAGTTCCTTATATTGGTCTTATATGTTGATGATATTTTGCTTGCTGCAAATGACATGGGCATGTTATGTGATATAATGAAATATCTCTCTAAGAACTTTGAAATGAAAGATATGGATGAGGCATCTTATGTGATCGGAATAGAAATAATTCGAGATAGATCACAAGGATTGTTAAGTTTGTCTCATAAAGGATATATCAATAAGATTTTTAGAGAGATATAACATGGAAAAATGCTCTGCAGGAAAAGCTCCAATTCAGAAGGGAGACAAGTTCAGTAAAATGCAATGTCAAAAGAATGAATTGGAGCATAAAGAAATGGAAATAATTCCTTATGCATCAGTGGTTGGGAGTTTGAACTACGTTCAGACATGTACTCGACCAGATATCACCTTTGCTGTTGGTATGTTGGGTCGATATCAAAGTAATCTTGGAATGGACCACTGGAAAGCTGCAAAGAAAGTTCTCAGGTACTTGCAAGGCACCAAAGAGCTCATGCTTACGTACAAAATATCCAACAACCTAGAGATCATTGGATATTCAGATTCAGATTACACCGGATGTGTCGACAACAGAAAATTGACATTTGGCTACTTGTTCCTGTTAGCTGCAGGAGCAGTATCTTGGAAAAGTGGAAAGCAGTCTGTCATTGATACTTCCACTAAGGAGGCCGAATTTGTGGCATGCTTTGAGGCCACAATTCATGCATTGTGGTTGCAGAACTTTATCTCAGGACTTGGGATTGTCGACAACATAGCCAAGCCGCTGAGAATTTATTGTGATAATTCTGCAACTGTCTTCTTTTCTAAAAACGATAAGTACTCGAAAGGTGTTAAGCACATGGAGTTAAAGTACTTGTCTATGAAAGAAGAAGTACATAAAAAAGAGTAACTTTTGAGCACATTAGGACGGACATGATGGTAGCGGATCCGTTAACTAAGGGATTGCCACCCAAGACATATACTGGCCATGTAGAGCGTATGAGTGTTATATATAAGACCTTGCTATTTTAGCTATGTTATGCTCATTATATTTGTAAAACTATGAATTCACTTAAGGATATGTTTCTGTTTTTTTTTAACATGTTATCATTATAGTATATGTATACATTTTTTAGTTTAAAGATGACATGAGTATTTGAGATTTAAGTTTTTCTCAATATTAAAGAAAGAAAAGAGTGAAGTTAAAATTGATTTGTGATACATGGAAAGACACTTGTCGTTAAATGATGGGCAACCGCCATGATTCGATCAGTTCTGATTTTACTACGATAAATAAAGGATTAGTGACCTTGATATAAAAGTGCATATTATAGATATTAAACCATTAAGTCAACACAACGACCAAGTGGGAGAATGTAAGAATATTTTCTATTATGTATGGTCAATGTGTTTATCGGTTTACTGATAGATATCAAGTTCATATTAAGTTTATAGATTCTAATATAAATGATGATACAGTGATGGATCGGTTTCTATTAACGTATTAGAATCGAGTATATTGATAACCCTCCTCCCTTGCCAAATTATATTGAATTATTATTATATATATAAAGTATATATTTATATGTATATATATGGTAACAATTGAATATATAAATATATATAACCAATATGTATGTATGTATATATATATATATATATATAAACATGAACGTGTGCGTGATTAAGCGACATGACAGTTACACTGGCGCTTAGTTGTTATAAACGAACATAAACGTTCATTGTTGTTGTGTTGGAAAATAGACACTCGTCTTCTTCCTCTTTCTTTTACAAAACAATATTGACGAACAGTTACGTTGAAAGAGAGAACGAAAAACATAACAAATTAAGGAGATCCTTGTCCATCAAAGGATTCAGTAGAGATCAAAAGTTAAGAGAGGAGAAAATCAAAGGGGCTTGAACCACACCATCATTAAAGCAATGGATCAAGGTTAGTCTTTCTTCTTCATGAAGAAATTGTTTGTTTGTTGAATTAACACAAATTTAGAGAACTTGGGACATATTTCATAATCTGAAAATCATCAAATTATCAATTTATGTCTTTGCCCACAAGAAAAGTTACAAGTTTGTTGTTTGGCCCAGAAGACAGAGACGATAAAGTTATGTTATATACATTAGAAGCAAAGCAACAGAGAAGACTTGTTTTTAAGGCTACAAGAACAAATACCAAATGCTTTATATAATAACATGACATCACAATACATAAGTATAAACAACCTATCGACATAAATCTGCATCAGTCTCAAATTTGTGCATCTTCTGGTAACTAAATTAGCAACTTTATCTGGTAATGAACATTGGAAAGTTTCGATACCTTGCAGTGTAAGATATTTAAAAAAAATATTAGAGATAAGATAGGCTTGAAGATTTTCTACATAGAATTAAGAGATATATAGTTTTGTTAGGAAGAAGAATAGTTAGAGATATCAAAGGATAGATTCCTCTATAAATACTTGTGTTGATCAAGTTTGTGATCAACACAAAAAAGCATATGATTTCAAGTGTAGTTGGTTAGTTTTAAGTTATGTTTCTAATCAATACAAAGAGAGAAATTCTTTGATACAATGTGTGTTGTTTGATATTTTATTTGGTATCAGAGCAAATATCATATCTTGTTTCAAAAATTCAAAAAATAAACAAAGAAATCTCGAGCCATGAAAGACGATGTGAAACCAATGAAAGATCAAGTACCATCAGCGGTGATGTGGCCGATGTTGAACTCAACGAATTATCAAGTCTGAGCGATGTGGATGAAGGTGCTTCTTCAAGTGCACAAAGTTTGGGACACAGTTGATTCGGGTTCAAGTGTTGAAGAAAAAAATCACTTAGCGACAACTTTATTGTTCCAATCGATACTAGAAAGTTTGATTCTTCAAGTCGAAGAACAAGAAGAACAAGACTCACCAAAGGGTATATGGGAAGTGATAAAGTCAAGAAATGTTGGAGCAGAACAAGTAAAAGAAGCGAGGCTCCAAACTTTCATGTCTGAGTTTGAGAGAATGAGAATGAAAGATTTTGAAAATATCAATGCTTTCCTAGAAGGATGTTTGAGACTGCATCAAAATCTGCAACACTAGGTCAAGTGATTGAAGAGTTGAAATTGGTTAAAAATTTCTTAATGGATTACCAGGAAATAAATACATTCACATCATAACATCACTTGAACAAGTCTTATATTTGAACAAGACTGGTTTTAAAGACATCGTTGGAAGGCTAAAGACATATGAGGAAAGAATCATTGATGAAGAGAGTGATAAGACTCAAAAAAATTTCCTATACTCAAACACAGATTATGATAACTCAAGAGGACAAGAAAGAGGTAGAGCGAGAGGACGTGGTGGTTCTAACTCACGAGACCGAAGCAAAGAGAAGAAAGATATATCGAATATAGTGTGTTTTCGATGTAACAAGAAATGTCACTTTGTCTCTGTTTTTCCAGAGAGAAAGAACAAGCTAGAAGAGGTGAACAAAGTGGAAGAAGAACAGTCTGAAACAGAGAAAGCAAATGAGTCACTCAATATGCATGATATCATATTTCTAAATAAAGAAAAATTGATGCCGACGAAATATGAACTCAAAGAAAGAAGATGGGCTATGATACTTAGAAAACGGGACAAGCAGTCACATGAGGGCAGATAAATCTTACTTTTCGGAATTGAACACAAAAATCAAAGGAAAATTCAAGTTTGGAGACGGTTCTTGTGTTAACATTGAAGGGAAAGGGTCAATTCTCTTTCAAGCAAAACCCGGAAAACAAAAGCTAATGGTTGGCATGTACTATATTCCTGACCTTAAAAGCAACATATTAAGCTTGGGATAAGCTATTCAATTTGGTTGTGAGGTAGTAATGAAGCAAGATTACCTAACGTTATATGATGCAAGTGGAAGATTGTTGGTCAAGTTAAACATATCTCCAAACAGATTGTACAAGATTAAACTCGCTATTGGAAAACCCGTGTATCTATACACAAACATAAAGGAAGATACTTGGAGATGGCATGCTAGGCTCAATCAATTGAGTTTTAAAACGAGCAAGCTTATGTCAACACAAAAGATGGTTTACGGATTACCAAGTATTGAAGAAGAAAAACAAGAGTGTGAATCTTGTTTAGTTGGAAAATAAGATCAAATTTTTTTCCAAATAAAAGTGATTTTCGATCTTCAACAGCTTTAGAACTTCTTCATACTGACCTTTGTGGTTCTCTCCATCTACACATGCGCAAAACAAGTATATATTTGTGATCATTGATGATCACATAATATATGTGGTCAATTATACTAAAAGAGAATGTGAAACATTTAAACGGTTCAAAGATTTCAAGCATTTGGTAGAAAAAGACTTAAAGAAATCTATATTGACACTTCGTACGGATAAAGGTGAAGAATTCACGTCAAAAGCATTTTGTGAGTATTATGAAATGAATGGAATCAAGAGGCAATTAACAGCTCCATAAACACATCAACAAGACAGTGTGGTGGAACAAAGAAGTAGTACACCAATGGAAATGACTAGAAGCATCATAAAGGCAATGAAGGTTGTGAATTTTGTATGGGGAGAAAAAGTAAGGCATTCAACGTATTTGATAAACCGTGTATAAACGAGAAGACTTCAAAAACATACTTATGAATTCTTGGAAAACAAGAAACCAAACCTTAGTCATATAAGAGTTTTGGTTGTCTTGCTTATGAAAAAATCAAAGTTGTGAATGTTAGGAAGTTGGATGATTGGTCTCAACCATTAGTACATCTTGGAATTAAGCCAAAATCACATTCATACATACTTCTCTCTCTTTTTAAGCCAAAAATCACAATTCATACATACTCTATGATCCACAGTACACAGCCAAGTGAAGATGAGGATATAATAGAGGATGGAAACAATATATTAACCGTCACAGGAAACAATACAACTTGTAAGAAAGACAACACATCAGGTACTTCTACCATCAATCTCAATGGACTATGTACTCTTGGCTGACATTGAGTGTGAGAGACTTCTACTTTCACTCACAGATGAACCTGTGAGTTATCAAGAGGCAAAGGAATCGGTTGAGTGGGACTAATGCTTGCTTGGAAGAAAATCAAATCAATCAACAAAAAACAAAAAAATGGAAATTGGTAGATAAGCCATACAAAAATTAAGATTATTGGTTTGAAATGAATATTCAATATAAAAAATGAATTGCCGATGGATCTATCAACAAGTTCAAAGCTCGTTTAGTTCCAAAAATGATATGCACAAAAGTTGGGAATTGATTTTGAAGAAGTCTTTGCTCCGATAGCTCATCCAGAAACAAAAAAGGTTACTCACTGGATTAGCAGCTTTGAATGGTTGGGAAATTCACCATTAAATGTCAAGACTTCATTCTTACATGGAGAATTGAATGAAGATGTATGTGTTTACAACCCGAAGGTTTTAAAAAAGAAGGGAGAAGAACATAAGGTTTTTCGAACTTTCTATAGCTTTATATGGCTTGATAAAAAGCACCTAAAGCATGGAACACAAAGCATGATCAAAGATTTGAAGAGCTTAAAGTTTGAGGGATTGTCAAAAGAAAGCTCAGTTTATTGAAAAATAAGAAGGAATAAATCTTCTTGTAGTTGTATTCTACGTTGATGACTTATTTGTGATAGGAAATACGATTAAAATCATCAAGGGAATTCAAGGACTTCGATGTCTACAAAGTTTTAAGATGTCTGATCTTGGCAAAACTCACTTATTACCTTGGTATCAAAGTACACCAAAACTAAAAAGGGAATCGAGATTAACAAGAGGCTTCTGCAAGAAAGATTATAAAAGAAGCAGGACTAGAAAACTGTAATCCAATTCACATACCAAAGAATTTTGGATTAAAGTTATCGAAGTCAGAAGAAGATAATCCAGAGATTAATGCTATGGAATTCCAAAGAGGAATTGGATGTCTGATATACCTCATTTAAAACCGACTTATAGCTTACTAATTCATATGTTTTTCTTTAGTCTTTGTCGTGTTATTTGAGTCTTTTCAGGTACAAAACGCAAGGATACTTTGGATTCCACATGTTGAGCAAGAGTGGAGCTTAACTTTGGATTTTTTCCACTTCGAGTTTGAACGATCGATTGAGCTACACCAAGATCGATCGATCGTAACTTAAGATAGAGAAACTTGCGCTCGATCCGATGACCGACTCCTCACACCTGACACGCGATTGACCCCCACTCGTCTATGTTTATGCGCACGATCTATTGCACGACCTAGCACTCAGAGATTGATCGAGCCATTAAAGGAGAAGTCGCGCGCGATCCCTTGCACAATATAGAAGTTTTCACGATCGAATGAAGAAAGGTTGATCGATCGGGCTCGGGCAGTCTAAGGATCGATTGATCCACGACTCTGCGAAGCAAAAAGGGAATTTTTCTTATTTCGTGCCAGTTGGTTTTATTATATATATTTAGGTTAAAAAACACGTTTTTTAGACTCTTATTGTAACCTAGAGGGGAAGGATTAAGATCTCTACATCCTTAGAGAAGATCCTTGAAACCTCTATTGCATCTATTTTGAGTATTGAATGAATTTTCTTTACAATTGCTTTGCTTGTTCTCTATTTCCATGTCTCGGTAATTCATAGTTAGTTAGGTTTACGGTAGTCTAAGGATCTTAAAGGGATTAAGGATGATGAACAAATAGGTCTCAATTATGGAATCTCAACCTAGAAACATGATTAATGCTTATGTTAGAGTAGCTAACTAATCTATGATCTCATGTTGCTTATTATCCCAGAAGTTTAATAAGAACCAGAACCTTTTCTAGGTAAGCAACACCTTCACTACCAACGAGAGTTGATGCTAGGTTGGGTTGTGGGACACTTAGGAAACCGTTAATACTACATGGTTAGATTCCCATAACCAACGAGAGTTTAGGATCTCTAGGATCTAGTCATAGTGATTATCGCTGCGAGAGTAGGTTTAGTCAATTGTTATTTCTTAGTCGAGAACGGAAACTGATCTTGCCTGAATAGATTCTTCATCATATCCTTGATTTCCTTGTGAATCCCCTAGACTTGATACCTTAGATATTGTTTACATTAATTTCCTAGTTACACTCGATTTCCACTCAAAAACATCTACCGACTTAGCTCTAGTTAGATAATCAAATCGTTAGTGTGGCAATTGGTCTTCGTGGATTCGATCCCTAAATACTGTTACGTTTGATGTGCACTAGCAGTAGGATATAGGGTTTAAAAACTCGTTGTATCAATGTCTAAGATATCTCTTGCATACTAGACCAAACCTTGCTTTCTCTGTTGGAGTAGTAACTAAATACATGAATAATCCGAGAGAATCTCACGGTAAAGCTTTGGAACAAAATCCTAAGATACTTACAAGGAACAGATGGTTTTTGGTTTAAAGTTTTAACATAGGAGGCTCAAAAGCAATTAGTGGATACAGTGGACATCACTCATAGTCCCTGACATTGACGATGGAATAAGCACAACTGGACACATATTTTACTTAGGTGACTCGCCAATCGCATGGTGTTCACAGAAGCAAAAACATAGTTTGCACTTTCATCATGCAAAAGCTAAATTCATGGCAGCTACAGAAGCATCAAAGCAAGTTATTTGGCTTCAGGAGTTAATAAAAATCACAGGTAAAAGAATGCTTAAAGAAGTCATTCGAATTGATAATAGATTTGTAGTTGAGCTTAGTAAGAACCTAATTTTTTCACGGGTGAAGTAAGCATATCGATACCCCTTCATTAGAGAATGCATTGAAAAACGACCAAATCATAGCAAAAACATATACCCGGAGAAGAACAACGAGCATAAATATTAACAAAGGGCCCTTGCAAGAATCAAATTTAAGCAAATGAGAAGCTCAATAGGAGTAGAAGAATTCTCAAAGAAAAGACTTGAAGGTTAAGGGGTGATTGTTGGATAAGCTTCACTAGCTTGCAGCCCAAGATATCTTAAAAAGAAAATTAAATATAAGATAGGCTTAAATAGTTTCTTGATAGAATTAGGAGATATGGAATTCTATTAGGAAAAATGAATAGTTAGAGATATGAAAGGATAAAATACCTCTATAAATACTTGTGTTGATGGAGTTTGTGATCAACACAACAAAGGATACAAGTGCAAGTATAATTGGTTAGTTTTTGAGTTAAGTTTCTAATCAATACAAAGTGTGTTGTTTGATACCTTAATGAAAGTTTTCAGCGTGTGTGGGAAAGAAGTGAGTTTTGTAAACGGTACTATACTCAATGAATTCATATATAGTAGTACTTTTCATTGATATATGAGGCATTGCTCTTAAGCTCTCAGCCCTTACTACATCAAGAAGATCTTCCTGAAGCTACAACATTCCACTCAAAATCCGCATTACTACACTCATGTTTGGTCTAATTGATTCAGATTAGTGGGAAACACAACACACCGAGCATCAAAACCAAGCTCAATTTCTCTCTTGGTTGTTCTTGACGTATACTTTTACTCCATAGTATAGAAAATTTTTCCCATTTTCCCAAAGCTCTAAGATCCAATCCACAAGAACTTCTTCATTTTCCGCATCATGTCGCTCGATCAGCCTTCTACCACAAACTACTTCAATCATAACCAACCCAAAAGCATAAACATCAATTAGTTTGGTTGCCCTTCCTATTCTCAAAAAACTCAGGTGCGATATACCACAATGTTCCTGCTACTCTTGATGTATGTGGATCAAATGCTTAATCATATGACTCCACCAATCCAAAATACCTAAGCCTTGCATTCATTTCATGGTCCAATAGAACCATTAGTCGATGAATGATGACTTGTACCCATTCTTGATGCAAGTGTAGTAGAGTAGTTTGTAACGTTTTTTGATGATCTTGAAGCGTTGATCCCAAGTGAACCGTTTCTTGGTTCACATTACGGTGTAGATACTTATTAAGACTTCCATTCACAATAAAGTCATAAACTATGTATATAGAAGCTCTTTTATGCCTACAATACCCCAAAAAGTCTGACTACATTTTGATGCCTCAGACGACCTATAGTTGATATCTCAGCTAGAAACTCACGCATTCCTAGTCTTGAATCATGTGATGTCCTTTGATAGCAATCTCTGTGTTGGAAACTGAAAGTGTTTCCTTTATAGACTTGATCAAAAACCTCCATTCCCAAGAAGCGGTCTCTCCTTGAAATCTTTAGTAGCATTATATAGCTCCTTATAAGACAACCTATGGGGTCCATATTGAATCTCCCATTCGTCAAGGACCTGTTTAACTTTTTTATGCCTAAAATAGAAAAACAAAAACCTATCCATGGGGTGGATGCTGCAATCACATATACCGTTAAACCAAACGCTAAAATCATCTTTGTTTTATCTGAGTTTTTCTTTGGATATGGAAGAAGGGTCGATAGTATACAAAACTTTAATGTTGGATACTCGATTCTTCCATCAGCAAGTGGACTCATCAAGTAATGTATTGCTCAAATCGACCTCGTTGATGCAGTGAATCCCATGTTTAACTTCATTTTTGACACACAATTATTATGTCATTTTATTAATATAATAATGATTTTTTGGAGTCTTTTGATTCCTTGTAATTGGCACTATAATACATTGTAATTACATGTCAAAAAAAAAATACAGTTTGAATGAGAAAAAGTTGGATCCAACTACACAACTTGGGAAAATTGTCTAAGACAACTAAAATTCCTAATTGGCCAAATTTTAATTGGTTTTAGGTCTTTTAAGAAAGACCTCTAATTGTTCTGGCCTCTTAAGCATGTATTTGCTTACTATTGGGCCACAAAAACGTAAGGCCCATTAAGCCCATGAAACAAAGAGTTACCCTACTTTGGTGTTGTGTCTCCTTGCTCCTTTTTGGTCGAAATTGAAGAGAAACACAAAATCTTCAAATTAATTGTTTTGATTCTCATTAATTTCGATCATTAAAACGAATCAAATACTTGCCATGTTTGGTTGATTTTGATCCTATATTAAGGCTACAATGCTCAACGAATTCATAGACTTTTGGTTGAAGAGTAATTTCTCATATTTCTGTCTTGTAAGTTCATATTTGTTTTGTGAGTTCATAGTAGAATAATATGTTAGTAGATTCCACGATTTGGTGAAGAAAACGTGGTCTATAGTCAATTGTATCTTGATATTCAAGTCTCTATAATATCGTCTCACTGCGGGAGATTCATTGGATTCAGGAAAGAGACCAGATCTCACTTTCATAGTACTTGTTTAAGTTATTTTTTTTTCATTTCTTAAAGTTTGTATTTTTAAGTTTTAATTCATCTGAATTTAGATTATGTTTGTATAAGGTCACTATAAGTGACATTTAAATACAAGGAGTAACAGTCTCGGTCCAATGAATTCGATTAATTCAGATTAATTTATGCTCAAATTCGTTTTATAAAATCATTTTTTCCCAGGATTTGAATGTTCTTCGTGTTCTTATTTCTGGCTCAGTTTTGATCCAACAAGAGGAGTAATTTGAAGACATATTGTTTATGGTTTATTCTGGTTCAATTTAAGTGAAGCAGATTTAATTTAAAATTGTGTAAACCAGAATATATTTTTTGGTTCATTATAAGTGACCGGTTTAAATCGAGTACTTTATTTGTTACGGTTCAATTTAAGTGAACCCGGTTCAATCGATCGATTTCATTGAATTACCAAGATCAATTTCTAAATACTCCGGTTCGAATTAAGTTGTCTCATAACCACGACTCATCCTGGTTTAATTGAATTTGTTTTGGTCTATCAAACCATTTTGAAGTTCAATATGACTTCTTCTTTTGTGCTTATTACTTTTACACTTATCTTAGCACAAAATATTCAAATATTTCTATGCTTATCCCATACGAACACGTATTCAAATAATTATTAAATTATTATTTTTATGTTTATGGTCATCTTTTGAATACAATACAAATTAATTTTTTTCAATACGACTTAATTTAAATAAAATAAATTTATTAATTAAAAATCAAATTATTTATTTTATTTTTTCCTTACCTTTTATTTACGTTTATTACTTGTATGATTTTAGTAAATTGTTTCTTCTATTTATTTGTAATCTGCTTCTTCTCCCTTCTAATTTCTTTTATTTTTTGTTAAACAGAAATTATGGCATCGAATAATAATACTCATATGGTCGATTACGATATCAACCTCCTTGCACCAAAACAAACTAATGAGTTGACACTTTTCGGGAGTGGTCCGCCATTATTTGTGCAAGAACCCGTGGTTTCTAATGCCATTGTCACGCCCGAGAAATTCGATGGTATGAATTTCAATGAGTGGCAAGATAAGATGTTGTTCTTCTTGACAACACTTAAATTGGCTCGGTAATTAACTGAGGATAGACTTGTGCTTCCTCTGAATAATACCGATCCACATGCTTTGGCTAGAGTCCATGCGTGGACCATGGAAATTACCTATGTAATGGGTACATCAGAATATATACCATAGTAGAAGATGCTTATGCCCAAAATGACTCTCCCAAACCTGTTTCATGCAATAAACTCCTTACTTTCTCAAGCATGCTTCTATTTAATCTCTCTGCAACTCCGTTCTATTGAGGAGTGTATGGACAAGTTTTGTGTCTTATGATTCCATTAGACTTATGGAATTCATCACAACTATTGTTACAATACTCTAAATTGTTATATGTCCTTAGAATTTTGACCCCTTTACCATTTTGATTCTCAACAAATAATTTCCATTTAACAAACTTAGACAGATCTTCATCTTTAGTTTTCAGGAAATAAATCCATACATTTCTTGAGAAATCATATATGAATGAGATGTAGTATTGACACTTTGACAAGCTTTGTGTTACATTACGAGAGCCCCATAGGTTAGAATGTACATACTCAAGTACTTCCTTTGAGATATATTTTCCAACCTTAAATGATGTCTTGTGTGCTTCACCCATTATGCAGTGTTCACACATTGGTAACTTTGATGGCTGTGAAATCTTTAACAAGTTGTCCTTAGTCGGTATTTGCATGTTTTTTTCACTCATATGTCCGAGTCTACTATGCCAAAGAGTTATTGGATTAATGCAGCTTTCTGCTACATTAACTTGATCATCACTCGGTTTCCATCTAGATAGTACAAAGTATCTTTATAATCTGCTGCTAGTACTTCATTTTCTCCTTTAAACACTTGTAGTCTTCCATTTCTAGATTTAAACCAGCAGCCCATTGATTCAAGTTGCCCAAGTGAGATTAGATTTCTTCTAGCAGTTGGTGAGAAACATTAGTGAGAATTATATATATATATATATATATATATATATATCATTGTAGTTATTTATCTTTAACTTTCCAATAGTTGTGGTTTCACAGTGTTTATAATTTATCATTAGAACTCTTCCACCTTCAACTTCTTCTATGTCATACATTAGGTCCTTTTTGTATGTTATGTGGTAAGAACATCCATAATCAACGATCCATCATTCCCTTAGTGATTGAGAGACTGTCAATACTTCAGGTTCAACCCATTCTGCTTTTGCAATGCCTGTTTCTGCCTTTTGATGAGTTAAACCAGATTGATTTCTCTTAGGACAATCTTTCTTAAAACGATCCTCACTTTCACAAATCCAACAAAATTTCTTTTTCTTCATTGTAGACTTACTTCTGGAAACAAGTTTTGATTTCCACTTTTCTTTCTTCTCTGCTCTTCCTCGAGATTGAACTATGACTAATCCTTCACTTTATGCTTTTGAGTTTAATAGCCCTTTTCCTTTCTGTTAATACCCGATTGAGTATGCTGACTTTATTATTTCATCAACTGTGATAGTATGTTTCCCAGGATATATTTCAAAGTATGCACCATGTTTTTGAATCTCTTTGGTAGACTGTTCAACAAAATGGGTGCTTGATCTTCATCATTCATTTTAACTCCGAGACTTGCTAGTTCAGATGTTAACTTGTTGAACACATCAAGATTCTTATCAAGATTCTTATCTTCCTCCACTCTGAAGTTGTAGAATCTCTGTTTCAAATCAAAACGATGAGGCATTGACTTTACTTGATAGATTCCCTCGAGAGCACTCCACATACTTTGTGCTATCTTTTCTTTAATCATTTTCCTTGCACAATATCAGTCACACTTTGACATAGTAAGTTCCTAGCTCTCTTATCCTTTAGCTTCTTTAACTTTGCTCTCTTCTTTAACTCTGCACGAGTTACAGTCTTAGGATCCTTATATTTAGTTTCAGTCTCTACCTCTGAATTTTTTGAAGCTTTAATCGCATTACTTAACCCCATGATCTCTAACTGTCCCAATATCCTGTGTTTCCATAAGACCAAGTCAATTTCTCCACTTCAAATTTTTCTTGAATTGGTTCCATTTGAAAAATGACACCTTACTTGATTGATTACACCGTTATCAATATAACCTAGCTGATACCCAGTAGAATAACCACCTCTACTCAGATTTGAATAGATCAATCCCTGAATCTCTTGCAGAAGACTCGACTCTGATACCACTGTTAAGCTGATAGATCTACCTCTATATGATTCAGTCCATATGATTTGCTTATATTCATCTTGTTTGATGTGGTTGTACTTGTGTTCTGTGTTTTGCAGAGAATACTAAAGATGAGATGAGAGAGTTATGAGTTCCCAAGATCAATCCGATCTTGGTACGTCTCACTAGTTTCACCAGAAAAAAAGGCTTATACACCGCCAAAAAAAGATCATTCACCCTCATGACACTTCCCTTTACAAACTTTAAGACCCACATTGTGATCAAGAACAATGTAGTGATAAGCACACCCCTCACTTGCTCTCTCGCCCTCTCCAACCTCTGTTTTTACAATGTAATAGTTAAAAGCGTAAGAAAATCCCCTTTGCCTGCTTTTTCACACATTTGTAATGTTTGCTTCTTCTTCTGATCACTTTTATTGTCATTCTTCTGCAGGTATATGACTAAGGTGAGTCAAAACTGAAGACTGCACCATTAGCTTCTCTTTTGTCGTTTTCAAATCTATAAGCTTCACTTATGTCTTAGACATTATGGACCTAAAACCAGCCCATTAAACACAAGCCTACCGAAACCCAAGTAGATATGAAACCCAATTGTCAGAGACCCGACAAAAAGCCATACCGTATGATATTCAGGGACGATAGCGAAGAAAGAGTTGACTGAGAAAGATATTATGGGACCTGTCGATGAGTTCTTGATTTTGATGGCTTCGCTGTCGAAAGCCTGGCCGAATGTGTGTTTAGCAGAATTATTTAACGTAGTTGAAACCATTTCCTACAGATCCTTGTGGGATTAAGTAGCCATTGGAATTGTAAAACAGAGGAAGTAACAGAGCATGAATTGCTTGGCAGAGAACACGTTCACGAGACATTTGAATTTATTTCTTTGTCATCTGTTTGTGTGAAAGATTTTGATATTTTGTGATAATAATAATCTTTTGAGTGTTGAGAAGAAACAGTTAAAAGTCCAAGGTTTTACTTGTACGACATTTTGGTCAAAATTATATCATTAAACATCTGTGGATTAACTGTTTTGAAAAAATCAAAGCAATCAAAGAGAACAAATCAATTTTCATAACCCAAGTTTTGACAAGATAATATATAAATGTGTATCTTCACATAGTGATTAGAATAATGATGATACACATGGCACTAATTTCTCATGGGTTGACTCTAGTTTTTCTGATAATCCTATTCTATGTACATCATTTCCTAGAACTTCACATATTTAGTTACAAAAAAACTCATCTAGATTTGATTTTTTGTTACAAGAATGTTGTAGTTTGTCCAAAAAGAAAAGTTGTAAGTTTGTTTCTTAGCTACAAAAAAAGTTATACGTTTGTTGTTTGGCCCAGAAGACAGAGGCAGGATTCACAGGAAATATAAAATCCATATGTTATATACAATAGAAATAAAGACACAGAATACTTGTTACGGTTACAAGAAGTATAGCACCATTATCATACAGAAGTATAAACAAACTAGCAACATAAATGTGTATCAATCTCAGATTTTAGTATCTTTGTGGTAACTAAAGTACCAGCTTTATTTCGTAAATGAAAGTTTACAGCGTCCATGGCAAAGAACTGAGGTCCTTATATGTAAACCTATGAGGTCCTTTTACTCAATCTCCCATTCCTCAAGAACCTCTTTAACTTTTTTATGCCTCATATAGAAGACCAAACCGACCCCTGAGGCTGCACACGCTGAACGCCAAAATCGTCTTTGTTTTATCTGAAGTTTTCTTTGGGTATGGAGGAAGAGTTGGTAGTTGACTTAAATCCAATCTCAGATGTCATACCATTAATGTTAATCCCTACATGATTATCATCAATATCTCCAAACTCTTCATCTTTGTGTATGTCTAACTCAAAAGCTATCACAAGAGTTGATGCTTTACCGTTGTTGGTTTTGTTTAAAATTCCGAGGTATTGATCAGAGGAAGCTCCGGGAAGGCCGGATCCGTCCATTAGTTCTTAACTTGATTAGCTACACTATCGAAAAGTTGACCGAATGTGTGCTTAGTGGTGTTGGTTAAAGTGTAAAAACCATTATAACCGATTCCTACAGATCCTTTTGGGAAATTTTTTGAACTTCTGTGATATCATCATCTCTTGATTGTTGAGATTAAACATCTAAAAGTCAAAAGTTTGATTATTTTTAAAATATTGTTTCTAAAAGAGGTTCAATACAACACAGCAATTAAAGAGAACAGATCAATTTTCATGGCAGAAGTATTGACAAGATATTATATAAATGTGTTTTCTTCATATTTTATTAGGATAATGATGATACATGACAATATTACCAATTTATTTTGGGTTGACTTTTAATTTTTCTTATAATCCTAACGTATATAGTATGTCTAGATCGTATTTTAATGTATAGCCTATGATTCTGAATTTATAAAACTACATACTTGGATCTCAAGAAATTAGAAACAATCTAAATACTCTGCTTTTGTTGTTTATTTTTATTATGTTACATGTTTAAAATCGTAATCCAGATCACAAACAGCACTCAAAATCATCAACACACATATAAATTGAAGTAAAGATAAAGAAATCAGAAAAGAATCAACTGAGAAATGAAGATAAAAAAAACCAGAGTCAAGGTTTCTGTCTTTTCAAAATGAAAAATTCACGCAAATCTGTTAAAAGCCTTCCTCCCAACTGTTGCAGGCATAGAACCAGTGGAATCGATACTCAAATTCCCTACGGATTTGAGGGTTTTGTGTTTCTCAACAACTACAGCACTAGACGAAGAAGAACCTGGACCCAT
The DNA here is from genome assembly GCA_023374145.1 of Lepidium sativum. Lineage (NCBI taxonomy): Eukaryota > Viridiplantae > Streptophyta > Magnoliopsida > Brassicales > Brassicaceae > Lepidium > Lepidium sativum. The sequence continues at coordinate 21,423 of JAKUCM010001377.1, read as the reverse complement.
TTTATTAGTGTTGCTGCTCATAAACAATGACCCTTTGTTCCATTTGAACGAACCAAGAGGGAATGAAGATCGTCTCTTCTCATTGGTGTTGGTCGGTGTACGGTCCATTCTCTCCTTTGGATTGCTGTTTGCTCTGAGTTTTGCTTTAGCTGAGACTGTTGGAGCCATGTAGCTTGGAGCTGAGAATGGAGGACAGCTTGTGAGGCTATCATCATCTTTGAAAGGAGATTCTTGTGTGGCTCTTCCTCCTCCTCGTGAGTACCTTGAAACGCTACTGTATGGCTGCGGAGTATGAACAGGTCTAGATGGAGTAACAAATGTGGATTTTGAGGAAGTAGGAGTAGAAGTATCGAAACTGTTGTTGAGTCTGAAATGGTTTTGCTTGTTATATTGAGGCTGAGGGCTTGGACTCGGTCGTGTTGGTGTTAGCCTGAATGGTTGGTTTTGGTTCTTTTGCCGGTCCACCCAATTCCACCAAAGTGGGAGCCCACTTGATCGAATGTCCTGTGCAGATCTGGGACTGTTTTTCCATAACTGAATAGAAAACAAACAGTGTCACAAAGTAATCTGTGTGAGACATTTAAGCAGTAAAGAAGACATGAGCGTATACCTGGTGAGAATAAGCATAAGCCATAGATCGTTCTCTTTTGATCATTGCATCAATCTTTTTATGCAGTCTCGCTCCTTTTTCCTCTTTTGTTAGCACGCTATCATCCCAATCATCAGACTGCAAGAAAAAACAATAATGATCCAATGATTCAATTGAGAGGACTCTAGTCTTGTCTAAATAAGTTTCATGAGGGCACTTACAGCAAAGCTTGAAGCTAAGTTTGTGTTGTCATTGTCATTCCTAGCTCGGTTTTCGAGCATTTGGATGCGACGTGATTGGACTTGTGTTTGAACACGAACTAAAAGCTGCATATACTTCATTGCATTCATTGTTTGACGCTTCACGCTATGTCCTCTCACCACTCCTTGAAGCCTGACAAGACCTTTCAAAGCTCTGAAACTCCTCCTTGCCTACAAACAATTTTCCATTTCCAAGTTATAGATGCTACTTTTAGCTTTAAGCTGACATAACAGACTCGAAGAGTATTCTACATTATTACCATGCAACCTCTGAAAGCTGCTTGAATCTTTGTTGCAGAAGCTTTTTGAACCAGTAGACTTGGCTCTGGTCTATGCACAAACTCACGTCGCTTAACAATCCTAGGCGAAACCGCTCTTGGAGAAGGAGCTTGAGGGGAAGTATATCTTGGTGAAATTGGTTTAGGAGAAGAGACATATTTTTGAGAAGGTACTTTAGGAGAAGCAGGCCTAACAAGAGGAGAAGGAACAGAAGTTGATGATGACTTTGCTCGATCCGTAGGACTTGGTGGTCTAAAGACAAGGTTATGTTCTCGTTCAGCTTCACATAAGATCTTTTCAATACTGCTAGGTTGTCTAAATATAGGAAGAAATGAATTGGTTTCTCCATCTCTTCGCTTTTTTCCAAAACCTTTCTTCTTCTTTTCTTTGTTTTCAGTTTTTCTCTCTGGCTCTTGCTATCAAAACCAAAAACACCAAAATGTATAATACATTTCAATGCAAATCAATTCAGTGTATGAATCAAAAGTATTTAAAGCGTTCTTACATTGGTTTTGCTTAGCTGCTTCTCCTTTGAATGTGGTGTGAAAACCCTTTTAATTGCAGAAAACCAACTTCCTTGCTTCCCCATTTTTCGAACATTACTTAACTGTTAATCTTCTGTAAGATTTGTTTTGTTTTCATGTGAATTTGCTGCTTACTAAGTTTGATGATGATCAAGATTTAGAAACAAGGCGCAAGTTAGCATGATTGCTCTGTTTCAGCTTTGACAACAAATACTCCTGCATCACTGTCCAAATTGAAACAACAGTTTCAGACAAAAGAGTAAAACCAAACAAAAGAAAATTCCTGAGAACTCAGAAATATCAAAGACAAGAGGAAACAAACGAAAACTAAGATTTGAAGTTGTTAAGTTTTCATGAAAAAGGAAAGTTTTTTTAACTTTTGAGAAATCTTAAATCCAACTCTATCTCTTAAGCTCTAAAATTAGGTAAACTGATTAATTCACATAAATTGATTGGAAACTATTCCTAAAGCTTTGTTCTATTGAAACAATAACTTAGACGAGTAAATATATTCAGACGAAACAACAAAAAGAACTCTGTAATAATTATCACTTTCCCAAAACCTAGGAACAAAATTCATCGGGATTATAACAATTAACATAAATTACTTACCTTGATTAAAAGCTTTTTCGAGAAAGCTGTTACTCAAAACACAGAGAAGAAAGACTCTCTGTTCTGTAATATTCTTTCTTCTTCGTCGTCTTTAAGCTTTTTTAGACTTTAAATACGTAGAACAAAGTCTGCAACTTTGATTCTGGGTCGAGCTGGTATGAAAGAAATTTAAAAGCTTTTTCTTTATTATTTCTCTGACCACTTTTTTGGATTAATCAAATGAAATTTAATTAAATTTTTGAGATTGATGGTACAGAGAGAATTAGTTGGCCACTTTCTCACTCAATGTTGTTTAACTTTACTTCATTATAAAGACAAACATTTTAAGGAAACCAATCTTCGATCCAAAACACGTTTATTTAATCATGAATTGAACCAGATTTTGATTTTTTTTTTTTTTTTTTTTTTTTTTTTTTTTTTTTTTTTTTTTTTTTTTTTTTTTTTTTTTTTTTTTTTTTTTAATTTTATAAATATATACCAATGCGGTTAAGTTTGGTGGATTGAGTTCGTCGTATACTAATCACGATTACGTCAAGTGATGCTATATACTATTCAAACAAAAAAAGTTTTGTTTTTGGGTGTGACCAATTCACATTTCACATTACTTAGATAAGTTTATCGATCTAAAACGCTTGAAGAAACTTAAAGAAGAACAAAATAGAGAAACTTTAACAAATTTGGATCTCAGAATGAGCATCATACGTCTCGCTGGAGTTTAATAGAGAGTTCACTCTCACGACTCTTACTTTCTCTCTAACCTATCTCTCTATCTTGAATCTCCTTTAAACTCAGAAAGAATACATAGAAGATATAAGAAGAATCACTCGGTTACAAAACTTGTATCCTAAATTCTACCTGATTTTTCCTTAACAACTTGAGAGCGAGAAAAAACGATTGATATACTCAGTGAGCTAAGAATCCACCGTCCTCGCTGATGCAGATTCTATGCTTAATATGTGGCAGAAGAATAGTGGCTGATGTCTTCAGTCGGATCCTGACTTGGATCCAAATTGACCTGCTTCCTTCACTTGAAACTTGAAACCCGAAGTCTCTTATGTTACTAGAGTCTTCAAAACCTTTCATTAAATACTTGGTTAATGACTATAATTCTTCAAATCTCCACATTAGACATGAACCTCTTCTTTAACTTGGTGGATCTTTGCTCATAAACACTTCACTGCTTTGTTACTCGAAGCATTGTAAGTACTTCTCGTAACTTCTGGACTGGAATAACCTTTGTGAAGATGTCAGTTGGGTTGAAATGTTGGAATCTTCTGAACTTGAATAACTCCATAATTGATGTAGTCCAGGATGAAGTGATACTTCATCGCTATATGTTTGGTCCTTTCATGATGCATTGCGTTCTTGGAAAGAGCAATTGCACTTTGAGAATCATAGTGAATCCGAACTAAGTTCTAAGGAAAACCAAAATCTTCTTCTACTCTTTTCAACCAAATTGCCTCTCTTGCTGCATCTGATAGAGCAACATACTTTGCCTCTTTTTTTGAAAGAGCTACCACTTTATGAAGCCTTGATGTCCAACTTATATCGTTTCCACCTGCAGTAAACACAATCCCAAAAATAGACTTCTTGTTGTCTAAATCAGTTGCATATTATGGGTCACTATAGCCTTCAATCTCAAATTTTCCTTCATTTATGTAGCTTAAACCTGTTGAGACTGAACCTTTGATGTACTTGAGCACCCATTTAATTGTCTGCCAATGCTCCTTTAGAGGTTTGCTCATAAAGCGGCTGATGAGGCCTATTGGATAGGCTAAGTTTGGTCTTGTGCAGACCATTGTATACATGATGCTCCCCTCCGCGCTTTGATAGGGAATACTTCTCATGATATCTTGTTGATCTCTTACTTATTTGTCTATTGCTGACTTGAGTTTGAAATGAGATCCTATATGAGTGGAAACTTTCTTTGATTGATCCATCTTGAGATTTCCTAGCACCTTATTAAGATAACTCTGTTGAGAAATATTCAAAGTGCCTTCGGATATGTTCATTGTAATTTCCATTCCTAAAATCTTCTTAGCATCACCTAAGTCCTTCATTTCAAACTCAGAACTCAAAAGGACTTAAGACTTTTAATCTCAGCCTTGTTAGTAGATGCACACAAGATATCATCAACATATAAAAGCAAATTCAGGTATGAATTATCATGCAATTTCTTCAAATAAACACAATAATTATATTCACTTCTTTTATAACCCTTTTGAGTCATCACACCTTTTATTCCACTACCTTGGGGATTGTTTAATTCTATACAAGGAATTCTTGAGGAAACAGACTTTGTCAGGATTGTCTTTGTCAATGTAACCTTCTGGTTGTTCCATATTCCTCCAAGTTCCCGTGAATAAACGTTTTCTTCACGTCTAGTTGTTGCAATTCCATGTTAAAATGAGCAACAACTGAAAGAATGTACCTTATTGTTACGTGCTTGACAACATGAACAAAGATCTCGTTGCAGTCCACTCCTTCCTTTTGTGAAAATCCCTTCGCCACAAATCTACCTTTGAATCACGGCTTTTCTACACCTGCAATACCAACCTTTCTTTTAAAGATCCATTTATAGCCAATTACCTTATTGTTCTTTGGTTTGTCAATGAGTATCGAGGTTTTATTCTTCTTGAGAGAATGCATTTCCTCATCATCTGCCTTTGTCAATCTATCTCTATCGGCATCTCTCATTGCTTCTTCATAGTTTGATGGTTCCATATAACCCGCATCTTCAATTATATAACACTCAAACATAGACAAGGTTTCAATAATATCATCATCACCACATTCATAGTCTTTAAATCTTTATAGTGGATGAATCTGTCTTCGAGTTATGTCTTTGGCTATGTTGTAATCTGATTGAACTTCCTCCTCTTGCTCTTCAGTTTTTGTGATCTGTTTAGGAACGATTTCTTCACTTGTAGCTCCATCTTGAGATGTAGCTAATTTACTTTGCTAATATAATAACCATGCATCTATTTCAATCTTATTAGTTATAAAAGATTTGTTATGAGATAGAGAACTTGATTTTAGATCTTTGTACACGACGTCTTCACTAAATATGAAATTTCTGCTGATTGTACACTTATTTTCATCAATTATCCACACTATGAATCCCTTTGTACCCTCTGGATATCCTGTGAATATTGCTCGTTTTTCTCTTGTTTCTAGCTTTCCCTCGCTTAAGTGAATGTAAGCTAAACACCTGAATCTTCTTAAACTTTCAAGGCTTGGCATAACAGATGTCCATATTTCTTATGGTACTCTAAAACTTAGAGCTGAAGAGGGAGATCTGTTGATAAGATAAACCGCAGTTGAAGCTACCCCTGCACAAAACCTTTAACTTAAGCCATTGTCACTGAGCATGCTTCTGACTTTTTTCATGATAGTGCGATTGAGTCTTTCTGCAACTATGTTCTGCTAAGGAATGTAAGTACATGTCATGTGTCTTACGATTCCATTATCTTTGCAATGCTTATCAAAATGTTGATTGTAGAATTTTAACCCATTGTCAGTCATGAGCTTCTTTAGCTTCCTCTCGGATTGGGCTTCAACCATATTCTTCCATTTAACAAAACTTTTAAAAAAGCTTATATTTATGCTTCAGAGAATATATCCAAACTTTATTTGTGTAATCGTCTGTGAATGTTAGGATATACTAACATTTCCCTATAATGTGAGGTACATTTGGTGACCCCCAAAGATCTGAATGCACATAATCAAGCTTGTTTTTTGTAACATGCATTGCTAGTTCAAAACTGATCTTATGAGTTTTTCTTATGACACAGTTTTCACAAGAACCAATGTCTGTTGTACTGTGATCCTTGAAGCAACCTTTCCGATTCAAAAGTTGAAGACCATTCTGGCCTATGTGACCAAGTCTGTTGTGCCATAATTTAGTACCACCTTTTCCGTTAGCCTTGACTTCTGATTTTCTGTTATTAGCTTGATCATCTTCTGTTGCATGATTGTAGTTATCTACAAATTCCTTTGACACATTCGATTTAGCAAGAAGAGAGTAGAGAGTGTTAATTCTTTGCACTTTCATGATCATCATATAGCCCTTTACAACTTTCAAAACTCCTCATTCTCCTTTGAAACCACATCCCTTAGCTTTTAGAGTTTTGTGAGATATTAGATTTCTTCCAATATGTGGCATGTATCAGACTTCATGAAGCATGAAGGTCGTCTTGTCTTGATTTGTAAATTTTACAGACCCAATTCCTTGAACTTTTGAACTGTGTTGTTGGTCATTCTTACGTTCCCACATGATATCTCTTTGAATTTAATGAATAAATCTCTTATTAGTGCCATATGAAATGAACTTCCTGTGCCCAAAATCCACTCTTCCTTATTGATCACTCCTTGAGAAAAATTAACTTCAGCTACTAGTAAGCCCACCAGATCTTTTGCATCATCTTGAGCTAAAGATGATTCACCTTTGTTCTGGTTATTCTTATTCCTAAATAGCCACTTATAACACTTTTTCTTGTAGTGACCAGTATTCCCACAGATTCAGCATTCACCTTTGCCTTTATCCCTGGATTTAGATCTTCTTTACTCTTTGATCTAGAGGAACTATTTATATTGTTGTTCCCTTTTGATTCTGGTCTGCCTCTGACAAATAACCCTTCTCCATTTGTCTTTGGAGAATAGCCAGATTTATTTTACTTCATCTCCTTTGACTTAGCTGCACTAACAACATCCTCAACGTTCAATTTTTCCTTTTTGTAAGTCAGAGTTTCCCTTAGATGCTCGTACGCCTCTGAAAGTGACTTAAGAAGAAGATTGTTTGAGTCTCCTCTTGAATGTCAATCTATAAATTTCTAAGATCTCCTACAAGCTTTAAGAAATCATCAACATTCTGATCAATAGTTTTAGTTTCTTGCATTGAAAAGCATGTACTTCTAATTGAAAAAATATTATATCAGGAAAAGAGCTGGGAAGAAACAACTTATCGAGAGTGGTTAGAGTGTTGGTTTCAGTCTCACAGTTCTCGATCTTCCTAAGAATCTTATCGTCTACAACCAAGAAAATAAGACTCAAAGCATGTTCATCCTTGTCTGCTCTCGCTTGATCTTCTTCGATTAATTTCTTCTTTTCTCTAGGGTTCTTCACATCTTCTGTGTAAGCTCCCTTGGTGTATATGGTTTGAGAACACTCTTTAATCCTTGTACTGTGAGATTCACCACCATTCTTTTCTTCCAAAAATCTCCAAATCCATCAAAGATCGATATCCTTTCTTTTTGACTTAGTGTTTGACATCTTTAAACTCTGATTCTTTCACCGATCTACCAAAATTGAATCTTGCAGAAGATTAGCCAAATGGCTCCGATACCATTTTGACAAACTCGAGATGAGTTTATCGATCTAAAACGCATGAAGAAACTTAAGAAGAACAATACATAGAGACTTTAACGAGTTTGGATCTCAGAATGAGTATCCTACGTCTCACAGAAGGTGATTCCTCCGGATTCCACTATCAAACTCTTTGCCAAAAACTTAGCTTAATACAGAGTTCAATCTCACGACTCTCACTTTCTCTCTAACCTATCTCTTGAAACTACCTTGAACCCAGAAAAAATACAGAGATATAAGAACAATCACTCAGTTACAAAACTTGTAACAACCTAAATTATACCCGATTTCTCCTTAACGGCCTGAGAGCAAGAGAAGATGATTGATATACTCACTGATCTAACTAATACGAATTCTTAGGGCTGCGATTTCAAGTATTACGGTCAGTTCAGGTTGGGTAAATCGGTTTTCGGTTAATTTCGGGTTTAAAAAAGTGTCCAAAAATAACCGAATATTATGTGAAAATATTATGTTTTGAAAAAGAGAGATATGGAGTTCCACATAAGAAGATTATGCAGCTCACACATCAATTTTAGGTTGTTTCAAACTAGAAGTATCTACACAAGGAAACAAATACTCTAATTCATTTAAAGCAAACAACATCCTACATAATCAAATAACATATGCAGTAGCTTACCTAATAAGTCGTGAAACTCCAATTCTTCAATCATAAGATCCAAGTTTGCAATCTTTGTTGCACTATTGTGTTTCTTAGCCACAGTTGTAAACAAAGTAAAACTTTAATCATATGTGGTGCTAGGCAACTTCTGTAAGGATCCAAAATTCTTCCACTTGTGTTGAATGCAGACTCCAAAACAATGGAAGACACTTGAATGGCAAGCACATCCTTGGCAAGCTCATATAATATAGGAAACTTTACACTATTACGCTTCCACCATGCTAGCACATCATAATCCATTCCCAAGAGATTTTTATTACGTGGAACAGTTTTCTCCATCAAGTAAATGTCTAACTCACTACTTGCTTCCTCATTTACAGTTTCATTATCCATATGTTGATACAAAGCATCCCTATCACACCCATCATCGTCAGACATATCCAAAAACAAATGACTTACTTGTTCAGAATCAGCCATATCACTCTTGGAACCAGCTTGAGAAGAGGTGCTTAGCTTACTGACATACTCTTCATACAGATTCTTCATTGTTGCCTTGATTGAGGATTATAGATGCTTACTCTCCTCATTGTCTTTACCATAGAGCTTATCAAAGCAAATAGATGCAAACTGCATCTTATTCCTATGGTCAAAGACACTTGCAATGATAAGTAATGGATTCATGTTGAGAAGTCCATCCCAATACTTCTCAAACTTAACTCCCATGGCTAATGCTTGTGTCCTTAAAACATCATCTTTGTGAGAGCTTAATGAAATAAGATCATGCTCTATAATAACTATCTCATTGTAGCATAGTGAAGATGTCACTGTCTTGGATGCTGAAAATACCAAAGTGTAGTTGAAAAGTAATCTTAGGAACTTCACTAACCTCTCAATGTCGTCCCAGTCATTTTAAATTGGAGGACATACTCGTTTTTCTCCATCTTCATCTATCTCCTCGAAATACTCAATTGTAAAATTTATCTTCTGCAAACAACTTCTCAAATGCACCTCTGAATTTTAGAGCGGATGTTAGGATAAGGTATATCGACTTCCACCTTGTAAGGCAGTCAAATGTAACACTACCTCCACTTAAATTCCCTGATAAAACTCGTTTTTGAAATGATTCCAGCCTTGGGGTCGATGATCTTACATGCTTTATAGCATTCCTAATGGAAACTACACTCTCATTCATTGAAGCTAGATTATCTCTCACAATCAGATTTTGGACATGAGCACATGCACCATCACTAACTAATGATTGAGTACTCTTCACCCTCAAAGCATTTGTCAACAACTTCATTGCTTTATCATTCGCTTTGGCATTGTCAACTGACACTGTAAATACACTTGCAAATCCCTAATCTTCTAGACAATTACTAAGTTGTTCAACAATTGTTTCTCCCATTTGGTCTATGACCGGTTTGAAGCTTATGATCCTTTTTTGTAACATCCAATTAACATTAATCCAATGAGCTGTCACCACCATGTAACTCCATGAAGTAGTAGGAGTTGTCCATATATATATCGATTGTGAGAGATACTCTTTTCTTATCACAACCAAACAACTTCTACAGATTTCCTTTTCTTGCAGGTACATTGAGTAGATGACGGAAGTTGCTATCTTTCTACAATGAACTATATACATTGGGAGTACACTGAAGTAGAATCTCCTAAACCCCTCTGATTCCACAAACGAAAAAGGCAACTCAGCTTGAATAATGATCTCATTAACTGACCTTCTGAAAAAGTCTTTATCGTACTTTATGGTTGTGACTACACCACTACTATCAGTCACCAAGATAGATTGAGATCCACTCTCTTTGTAAGCCTTGAACAACTCACATCTTTCCAAGTGATTCTTCATGGGAGTTGTTCCTACTTTTTTTGCTGTCACATCTAATTTTCTGCCCAGAATATCGACAACTGTTGACTGTTCCTTCTGTATTCTCATTCTCAATGAAATGTGTCCATACTGGTGACCTACAAGCAACTCTCTTCCTAGGTCTTGGAGGAATCTCACTCGTTCATTTCTCAGTTGTTGTTTTCTTCTTATTTCCTGTTGCATTAGGTCCTAAAACTTCCTCCTCTTTATCAATAAACTCGTCATTGTCATCCTGAAAAGATGCCACCTACAAATAGAAACTCACCTAAGTCAATCACAATATGTTTCTAACTTCTAAGTCTGTTTTTAAATTCTAAGTCTCTTCTTAACTTATAATTATACCCAAATCTCATATTGTTCTAAACTTGTATCAATTACAAATGCAAATGACAAAGTACAAACACACACTGTAGCTAACTTCTAAGTCTATTTTTAACTTCTAAGTCTGTTTTTAACTTCTAAACTTCAATTAATGCATCAACTTAACTGTATATCTAAAGCAAGTCAAGCATATCTAATTCATAAGTCTGTTTCCTTTTGACAAAAGTAGTAGAGAAGAAGCGTGACCTGAGTGAGAAATTTCAAGCAAACAAAGTCTGTTTCTTTCAAGCCATTTTGTGAAGGGTCAATTCCTTTTTGGCAAATCTGCAAATAGATTCATTATTAAGAGATTAATCCAACCAAGCAAATTAAAATTATATGAACAAAAGAAAAACCCATCACATAGACAAGCCAACGACATTCATAATCAAGCAAACAACATCCTACATAATCAATACCTCTTTTAACGTTTTTATCCTACATGTATTGATGTCATCTTGCACTTGAATAATCCCCACTTACTCAAAGACGACTAACAAAATCAAAGAGAAAATAAGAGAAGAAGAGAAGAGAAGAGAATATTACATGAGAAGAACCTTGACCAGAGAAGATACGAGAACCGATTAATCGAAACAAGATAACTGATTAATCAAACAAGAAAACGGAAGAAGAAGAGAAGAAAAGACAAGAGGAAAACGGGAGAAGAAGAGAAGAGAAGAAGACGTGTACGGAAGAAGACGATGGAGAAGAAGATAAGAGAAGGGAAGAAAAAAATGGAAGAATAGAAGGGAAGAATAAATGGATCGTGGAAGAGGCACCGTCGAAGAGAAGAGGCAGCGTCGAAAAGAAGAGAAGAGAAATAACTTAGGTTAGGATTAATTATATTTCAGTTAAGTAATAACTAATCACATCTACTGAACCGAACCGACCTGATATTATACCCGAATTATAATTCTAACCTGATCCATTATATCCGATTACGATTTAACTAACCGAGCCGATTTGTTAAATATTCGGTTTGGTTCGGGTCGGAAAAATCGAGCCGGTTAGTTATCCTAGCCCTACAAATTCTATGCTTAATACGTGGTAGAAGAATAGTGGAGGATGTCTTCAATCGGATCCTGACTTAGATCCAAATTGACCTGCTTCCTTCATTTGAAACTTGAAACCCGAAGCCTTTTATTTAACTCGAATCTTCAAAATCTTTCTTTAAATACTCGATGAATGATTAATATTTCTTCACTTATGATCATTAGTCAAGTCAAAATATTGTCGCCCCCACCATTTTTTTGTCTGTCTTTTATATAGTTAACTTAATCATCATTCATCAACGGTTATATTCACCAAACATTAGTTACAAATAAATGTTATTTATGATACTTGTAAGAATTCACAACTAGTATTTTAATTACACGTCAACAATGTGATCAAAACTTTTACGAGGATATGGAAAAAGTTGAGAATATTTTCATTAATATAAACAGCTTTTCGGTTTGCTGTAGTTTTCACCATCATAATTTAATTTTAGGAATTCATGTATATTTTTTATATTCTTAAAGATTTACGCAAACGTCCAAACAATTCACTGAGAATCAGTATTACCGATTAGTCTGACTTCAAACTTTTCAAATGACATCCAAAATATAACATACATATTTATATGATCAAACAACAACAATATGATTTCAGATATAAAAAAATAATCTGATGAGTTAACCTTAAATTCGTCTCTATCAAGGGGCTATTATTTCATAGTTAATTTGTGTGGTATTACATGATAATATTCATGATTTGGAGGTTTGCTTTGTGGTCGGAATGTTATAGATCCTTGACAAAAATATAATTAGTAGTTTGTTATGATTGAAATTCTAATTAATGGAATAGAACCTTGATTTTCTAGAGGTTATATCGTGAAGAAATACCCAACAATTAAACCATAGAAATAAACAAATAATACTCAGAGATTTGATGCTAGAACGTGAGTAAGAATAATAATGAAATGATAAGAGCTTGGAATACAATTCAAGCAATAAATATGAAAATTAAAATAAAAAAATTTACTTGCAATTAAACCCAAGATGATAACTGACAATTCTCCTTCCCAACATTCCTTCTTCTTCAAAGGCTGACACGCTTCACTCACGTGCTTCTGTTTTTTTCTTTTTCTTTTTGGTTATTAACTTAACAAAAATGCTCTCACTTTGGTTTAAGTGATTGACTTTGGTCTAGATAGTAGATCCTATCAACTGGAGATATAAGGGAATTTGGTTATACATTTTTGTTAATTGTATAATTATTGAATGAATCATATATTAGTCTTCCCTCTTTAATTAGAGGAAAATCTAGATATATACAAATGCCTATAAATAGGAAACACGAAGAAATGCTAGAGTATATAGTATAACATCACATGATGTCAGATAATTCAGAGACCCAAGATCTTGAGTGCCTTTCAAGTGAAGCTAGCTAAAACATGTTTAACTTAATCTATATAATTATGTTTTACTGTTTAGTTACGAGGAAATCATTATACAAAACTCCGATACTTTGATCACTTATATATAGATGCATGCATGCAAGCAATAATCAGTATATATACTTTAAGACTTATTACATTGAACGATTGACATTATTATATATAAGATAATTATATATAGAGACATTTACATACAATGAAAGCTAATGATATACTATATTGACTAAGTCTTAATTATTATATTACTAATCAAGATAACGATTGCAGAACCCACCAATCTTCAACATCAAGCATCCATTATATTATATACTTCAATAGAATATTAACGACGATAACTGAGCAAATTGTAGGGATTGGAGCAAAGTATAAATTCATTAATTTTGAATTTGATTTTAGTCGAGAAACTGGTCTCATATAATGATATCATATTTTAATTTTTATTAGAAATCTCGATTTAGATTAGTCGTTGGTACTAATATTCCAAAGATTAGTTAGATATCAATCTAAGCATATGCCAATTTAACAAAAGAAATAAGAAAGAATTGTTCAAATAGAACAAAAGTATAGTATAATTACATAAATAGTTTTTGTTGAGAAAAAAATGAAGCAAAGGGTGTAATTACAATTACACCCTTTTCATTATAAAAAAAATAAAAAATGTATTATTTTTCTTCTTCTCTCGTTCTTCTCATTTTCTTCTCTTTCTTTTTTTTTTTTATATTTCTCGTCTTTTTCCACTTCTTCTTCATTTTCTTATCGCCGTCCTCGCCATCTTTTTCCTCTTCTTCTTTCTTTTTATGGGTTTCTCGATTTCGTATGAATGAGTTTGAGACCAGCCATGAAAACATCCAAATATCTCAGAAACCAGCCGTTGAAACCATAAACTCACCATTGGATCTAAAGACCACTGTATCACGAAGCTTCCCGTAAAATTTTACTTAGATCGGAACACGTTTGAACGTTCAAACACTCTCTTGAAAATGACCCGACATAACATAATACACTAGCCATGAAAACATCAAAATATCTCAAAAACCAGCCGTTGAAACCATAATCCCACCGTTGGATCTGAAGAACACAGTGTCACAAAACCTCCGACAGAATTTCACCTAGATCAGAACATGTTTAAAGGTTCAAACATTGTTTTGAAAACGACCCAACAGAATATATTACACTATAATTCAATTACGTGTAGTAGAGTTCATTTTAATGTAGAAGAGTTCAGTTTCGTGTGGTAGAGTTCATCTATAGTGTGCTAGAGTTCATTTTTGTGTAGTAGAGTTCAGTTTAGTGTGGTAGAGTTCACTAATAGTGAGGTAGAGTTCACCCATAGTGTGGTAGAGTTCACCCATAGTGTGGTAGAGTTCACCCATAGTGTGGTAGAGTTCATTTTAGTGTAATAGAGTTCAGTTTAGAGTGGTAGAAGAGTTCACTCATAGTGTGGTAGAGTTCAACCAACGTGTGGTAGAGTTCACCCATAGTGTGGTAGAGTTCATCCAATCTGTAGTAGAGTTCAACCAACGTGTTGCAGCAAACATTCAAATATCTCAGAAACCAGCTGTTGAAACAATAAACCCACCGTTGGATCTGAAGAACACTGTGTCACGAAACTTCCCACAAAATTTCACCCAGATCAGAACACGTTGAAAGGTTTAAACACTATTTTGAAAACGATTCGACAGAATATATTACACTAGAATTCAATTACGTGTAGTATAGTTCATTTTAGTGTAGTAGAGTTCAGTTTCGAGTGGTAGAGTTCATCCATAGTGTCGTAGAGTTCATTTTTGTGTAGTAGACTTCAGTTTAGTGAGGTAGAGTTCACTCATAGTGTGGTAGAATTTACCGATAGTGTGGTAGAGTTCAGTTTAGAGTGGTAGAGTTCACCCATAGTATGGTAGAGCTCAACCAACGTGTGGTAGAGTTCATCCAACGTGTGGTAGAGTTCATCCAATGTGTAGTAGAGTTCAACAAACGTGTAGCAGCAAACATTCAAATATCTCAGAAACCAGCCGTTGAAACCATAAACTCACCGTTGGATTTAAAGACCACTGAGTCATGAAGCTTCCCGTAAAATTTCACTTAGATCTGAACATGTTTGAACGTTCAAACACTCCCTTGAAATTGACCCGACGGAACATAATACACTAGCCATGAAAACATCAAAATATCTCAAAAACCAGCCGTTGAAGCCATAATCCCACCGTTGGATCTGAAGAACACTGTGTCACCAAACTTCCGACAGAATTTCACCCAGATCAGAACACGTTTAAAGGTTCAAACATTGTTTTGAAAACGATCTAACGGAATATATTACACTAGAATTCAGTTATGTGTAGTAGAGTTCATTTTAATGTAGTAGAGTTCAGTTTCGTGGTAGAGTTCACCTATAGTGTACTAGAGTTCATTTTTGTGTAGTAGAGTTCAATTTAGTGTGGTAGAGTTCACTAATAGTGAGGTAGAGTTCACCCATAGTTTGATAGAGTTCACCCATAGTATGGTAGAGTTCAGTTTAGAGTGGTAGAGTTCAGTTTAAAGTGGTAGAGTTCACCCATAATGTGGTAGAGTTCAACCACCGTGTGGTAGAGTTCATCCAACGTGTGGTAGAGTTCATCCAATGTGTAGTAGAGTTCAACCAACGTGTAGCAGCAAACATTCAAATATCTCAGAAACCAGCCGTTGAAACCATAAACTCACCGTTGGATCTAAAGACCACTGTGTCATGAAGCTTCCCGTAAAATTTCACCTAGATTAGAACATGTTTGAATGTCCAAACACTCTCTTGAAAATGACCCGACAAATTATAATACAATGGCCATGAAAACATCAAAATATCTCATAAACTAGCCGTTGAAACCATAATCCCACCATTGGATCTGAAGAACAATGTGTCACAAAACTTCCGACAAAATTTCACCCAGAGCAGAACAAAAGTAAAGGTTCAAACATTGTTTTGAAAACGACCCGACGGAATATATTACATTAGAACTTAGTTACGTGTAGTATAGTTCATTTTAATGTAGTAGAGTTTAGTTTCGTGTGGTAGAGTTCACCTTTAGTGTGCTAGAGTTCATTTTTGTGTAGTAGAGTTCAATTTAGTGTGGTAGAGTTCACTAACAGTGAGGTAGAGTTCACCCATAGTGTGGTAGAGTTCACCCATAGGTGTGGTAGAGTTCATTTTAGTGTAGTATAGTTCAGATTAGAGTGGTAGAGTTCACCCATAGTGTGGTAGAGTTCAACCAACATGTAGTAGAGTTCATCCAACGTGTGGTAGAGTTCAACCAACGTGTAGTAGAGTTCATCCAACGTGTGGTAGAGTTCATTCAATGTGTAGTAGAGTTCAACCAACGTGTAGCAGCAAACATCCAAATATCTCAGAAACCAGCCGTTGAAACCATAAACTCACCGTTGGATCTAAAGACCACTGTGTCATGAAGCTTCCCGTAAAATTTCACCTAGATTAGAACACGTTTGAATGTCCAAATACTCTCTTGAAAATGACCCGACAGATTATAATACAATGGCCATGAAAACATCAAAATATCTCATAAACTAGCCGTTGAAACCATAATCCCACCATTGGATCTGAAGAACAATGTGTCACAAAACTTCCGACAAAATTTCACCCAGAGCAGAACACAAGTAAAGGTTCAAACATTGTTTTGAAAACGACCCGAAGGAATATATTACATTAGAACTTAGTTACGTGTAGTATAGTTCATTTTAATGTAGTAGAGTTTAGTTTCGTGTGGTAGAGTTCACCTTTAGTGTGCTAGAGTTCATTTTTGTGTAGTAGAGTTCAATTTAGTGTGGTAGAGTTCACTAACAGTGAGGTAGAGTTCACCCATAGTGTGGTAGAGTTCACCCATAGGTGTGGTAGAGTTCATTTTAGTGTAGTATAGTTCAGATTAGAGTGGTAGAGTTCACCCATAGTGTGGTAGAGTTCAACCAACGTGTGGTAGAGTTCATCCAACGTGTGGTAGAGTTCATTCAATGTGTAGTAGAGTTCACCCATAATGTAGTAGAGTTCATTTTTGTGTAGTAGAGTTCAGTTTAGTGTGGTAGAGTTCACTCATAGTGTGGTAGAGTTCACCCATAGTATGGTAAAGTTCACCCATAGTGTGGTAGAGTTCATTTTAGTATAGTAGAGTTCATTCTAGTGTGGTAGTGTTCACCCATAGTGTGGTAGAGTTCAACCAACGTGTGGTAGAGTTCATCCAACGTGTGGTAGAGTTCATTCAATGTGTAGTAGAGTTCAACCAACGTGTAGCAGCAAACATCCAAATATTTCAGTAATCAGCCGTTGAAACCATAAACCCACCATTGGATCTAATGACCACTGTGTCACGAAGCTTCCAGCAAAATTTAACTTAGATCGGAACATGTTTGAACGTTCAAACACTCTCTTGAAAATGACTCGACGGAACATAATACACTAGCCATGAAAACATCAAAATATCTAAAAAACCAGCCGTTGAAACCATAATCCCACCGTTGGATTTGAAGAACACTGTGTCACGAAACTTCCCACAAAATTTCACCCAGACCGGAACACGTTTAAAGGTTCAAACACTGCTTTGAAAACGACCCGACGGAATATATTACACTAGAATATAATTACGTGTACTAGAGTTCAGTTTCGTGTGGTAGGGTTCACCCATAATGTAGTAGAGTTCATTTTTGTGTAGTAGAGTTCAGTTTAGTGTGGTAGAGTTCACTCATAGTGTGGTAGAGTTCACCCATAGTATGGTAAAGTTCACCCATAGTGTGGTAGAGTTCATTTTAGTGTAGTAGAGTTCATCCAACGTGTGGTAGAGTTCATTCAATGTGTAGTAGAGTTCAACCAACGTGTAGCAGCAAACATCCAAATATCTCAGTAACCAGCCGTTGAAACCATAAACCCACCATTAGATCTAATGACCACTGTGTCACGAAGCTTCCAGCAAAATTTCACTTAGATCGGAACATGTTTGAACATTCAAACACTCTCTTGAAAATGACCCGACGGAACATAATACACTAGCCATGAAAACATCAAAATATCTAAAAAACCAGCCGTTGAAACCATAATCCCACCGTTGGATCTGAAAAACACTGTGTCTCGAAACTTCCCACAAAATTTCATCCAGATCAGAACACGTTTAAATGTTCATACATTGTTTTGAAAACGACATGACGGAATATATTACACTAGAATTTTGTTACATGTAGTAGAGTTCAGTTTAGTGTGGTATAGTTCACCTATATTGTGGTAGAGTTCACCCATAGTGTGATAGAGTTCACCCATAGTGTGATAGAGTTCATTTTTGTGTAGTAGAGTTCAGTTTAGTGTGGTAGAGTTCACCCATAGTGTGGTAGAGTTCAGAGAAACTCTACTGTTAGTGTGGTAGAGTTGATCGCTTACGTGGCAGATTTCATTAATGACATTTTCATAATTATTTTTTTTCCTCATTAGAAAAGGACAAAATGATATATATTAATGTAAAAAAGATATTCTACTAATTTCCAAACATTTGCTCGATTTCAATAATTAACATTTAATTTCGTTTTAATCTAGCAAATCACCCAAGAAATAAAGAACCAAGATAATTGATTAGTGAATAGTTTTGGGCATACTGAGAATTGTGTTGTTTTGTCCCATTTCCTTTCCAAAATTTGTTTACTTTTGGGAATAGAAAATTATAATTTCCGGTTCAAATCCAAAAATAATATTCAAATGAATAAAATAAAGGGTTGAGAATCACTACATGAAATCTTATTTATTATATCTTTTATTAATCGATACAACTACAATTTACATAAGTTATAGAAGTAACTCTAATATGGCAACTTGAATACTTATTGTCATGATGCAACCATTTTATTATATAATAATAACTGATACTAACTTCGGTCAATTGTAAAAATAATTTTTGAAATTTGTATCAATGATGTTAGTATTAATATCATTTAACAAAAATTGATGTTAAATTTGTGTCACTTGTAAAAAATAAAATTAAATATTTATCAGTTTTTTTAATTGACACAACAATTACATCAGTTATAAATAAATATTAATGGATAAATTCTAAATATATATATATTAAACTTTTTTATATAATAATTTAAAATTTTTATTTTAAATATATTATCGATCTTTTACTATCAATAAGTCAATTATCTTATTAAAATTAAAGTATTGACACAAATATTATTTTATTATCAAGAATATAAATTATAATATAAAAGTATTCAATTTAAAATTAAAATTTAATTTTGAAATTTACATATTAAAAAAATTAGAGGCGCTAGAATTGTAAAAAGTAAAATTACAACATAATAACTTAACCCAAAACACTACAATATAATTACAACATAATACTTTAACTCAAAACACTACAATTTAATCATCATTAGAGTGGTTGAACCAAATTAACAAGTCGTTGAGAAAATATATTTTCAAAATCCTAAAGCTCTTTCGCCATCTCTTCTACCTTAAAATTTATAGTCTGCAACTCTTTTTTGATTGTCGAACTACAACTATAGTTTTTATATGTATCAAAATTTTAAACTAAGATCACTTTAACATCATTTGTAATTGATATTAAAAGAGTGATTAGATAAATCACTTTTTTAATTGATGTAAATCCATAGTTTACGTTGATTATTTTAATTGATGTAAATCAGTATTTATAGATTATATATTTTTTGAACTACACGTTTCCAATCTATATCCGTGATTTTTCGTTTATGGATGGGGTACTAATGAACTAACAAAATTTAAACCATTTTTAAATTCTCTTTAGCTTTCATTCTTCAACTAAGATGATTCCAAAATCAAAACAATTAAATAAATACGAAACGGCAACGTTTTAATAAACGACACCGTATTTTGATTAATTAATCATTTAAAGAGAACAAGAAAACAACACATTGTTTTTTTTTCCCGTTTCTGTGTTTCTTCTTCATTCTTCGGCAATAACCATACGACAAAGAGGACTTGGTCCAAGCTTCTTCTTCTTCCTCATTTGATATTTCTTCCTCACTATCTCCATTTGATCTCTCCTTCTTATCTCCATCATCGCTTCTTCTTCCGCCACCACAAATCTCCTCATCAACGCATTCTCCTTCAACGATTTCCCTCTAAATATCCTCCTCCCTGAATCTACACTCACTCTCGCCGCAGTCTCCGTCGCCATCGGAAGCATATTCGACGGTGGATAACTCGAACTTCTCCTCGGCGGGACATAATTCCGAAATACATCATCGTACGGACCAATCGGAGCACAAAGACAAACCCTTGTGAACGAATTCGCAGCTAATTTCAACGACGTACATTTCCTCAATTGATTCTGATGATAAATTTGATTTGATGATTTGTTTTTGATGCTAGGGTTTCGTAATGGACGAGTGATCTCTTGTTGTTGTTGTGCTTTAGGAATTGTTCTCCAATTTGTTGCGAATTTTGCAATCGCCATAGCTCTCTGGTACCAAGGTTTTCTGTTTTTCATTACCTTCTTTATGTCACACTCACACATCTCTTTTTGATGATGACTACATATTTTAAAAAGGGAAATAAACACCTAAACGAATAATCAATTCATCATTAAATGTTAAATTAAATTTTATAGAAACTTTAGATTACGCTAATTACATAATTGATTACAACTCAGGTATTTTATTTAATTAGATTTTATTTCGTTTAAACAAGGAAACAAATTCGTAGATTTTATTTTATTTACCATTTATAGATCGCTAACTATCTTCCATTGTCTTAAAAACAGTTGTGTTGTGATGTAATAAAATCCTTAAATATTTACCTTAATACAAAGAATATCTATAATCCATTTTGAAATTTCTGATAATTCAAGTATTATCCAGATTAATTATAAAAAATACTGCCTGATTTATAATCTTATTTCCTTTTTTTTTTAAAAAAAAGGTTAAAATTTTAGTCTTAATTATGATCGAAGTGTTTATTTTGAGGGTAAAAATGGGGACTTTTTATATGATTTGGAACACAAAACTTTGAAAAACTTGGGACAACAGTAAATATATTAAATTATGTATAAATATTATAAACCGATTAGTACGTGTTTATTAAACCCTAATAGTATTTTCAAAATTGTATCAACAAAAACTAAATACAAAACTGAGTAATTAAGGAGTGAGTTTTGATATGTATACCTTGAAGGTGAAGTCTTTGAATCTTGCATGAAACAGAAGATAGTGAAGAGTGAGTGAATGATTGAGAGAGAGATAGTAACCAAAGAACAGAGAAGGAGAAGAAGAAGATGGAGACTTTTTTAATCAGCTCAATGCCAATTTTTAGAGAATTTTGAGAAAAGAGAGAGGCAAAGAGAGTGTTGAGTTAAACAATTGACTAAAGCTTTTGATTTTTCTCTTTAATTCATTCTTTAAGATTCGATGTTTTCTCTTCTCTCTCTCTTGCTTTTACAGTCATAAGAGTCTTGTAGTTGTGGAGAGATAAGAGATTCAAAAATTGTAAAAGAGAAAA
>JAKUCM010001376.1:0-34200 GCA_023374145.1 Lepidium sativum | reverse complement strand
TATCAAATAATAAATTATACTTCCGTAAAAATGTCATACATATTAAAAAAAATTGTATTAAATTAACTAAAAATAGTATTACATTGATCAAATAATTATACTATCTTTACAAAACAAATTTTATTATATGTAAAACATATACCAAATAAAAAAATTGTGTAAAATAAATTAAAACTTTAAAAATATGTACATGTTGAATAATCTCAACCGTGTTAAATATTATAATAGGTTTATCCAGCAAAAAATAAATTAAATTAAAACATATAGCAAATTAATAAACTATACTTACATAAATTATATTAAGAAATTAAAACTACTTACATGTTCCTAAAAAATAAATTTGAATCCTTATCATATTAAAATATATAACAAATAAGAAATTCTATTTCCATAAAATTATCATAAATTTATAAAAATACTTACATGATGTAATCCACACAAAAAATTAGGAATTATATTAGGATTTCTAAAATATTAGCCACCATCTAATTTAACCATCTCAAAGAGAAAGGAGAAAAGGAGGATTAAAACAATTAATAATATTACGAAATTGTTATGTACCTTTCAAACCTAATATTTCCGCGTACCAAAAAACAAAATCACATTAGAGGGTTTTGTTCAAAAGTTATGGTGGTTTTTCCAAGACACATCTTTTGAGAAAAAACTCCTAATTTTCAAAGTTCGAAATTATTTTTTTTGTCAAATCAGAAGGAGCCCAACAACGATCAATATATTATTGGAAAGCTTCAATGATCTAGTTTTCAGATCAATTTTCCAATCAAATTTTGGAAGTGTAGTTCATCAATTAATCAAGTTTAGAGACGGTGGTTCGTAATAGATTTATCCTATAAAAGAAAAATAAAATTCAATCAAAATAAATAATATACAATATTAAAACATATTAGGGTAAATTACACTAAAACTATGAAAACTTACATGTTTGTGCAAAACAAAATTTAAAATTTTATCATATTAAAACATATATCAAATAAGAAACTATATTTGCTTAAAAATATCATAAGTATTAAAATATTGTATTAAATTAATAAAAATAGTATTACATAAACAAATAATTATACTACTTTTACAAAAAATTGAAGTATATGTAAAACATTGCCAAACAAAACAATTGATTAGCGTAAACTAAATTAAAAATTTTAAAATAATTTCATGTTCAGATATATATAAACCGTGTCAGATATTATAATAGGTTAATCTTACAAAAAAAAAAAAATTAAAACTTATAGTAAATGAAAAACAAGTATTTGCATAAAATATATTAAAAATTAAAACTATTTACATGTTCTTATAAAAGGAATTCGAATTATTATCATATTAAAACATATAACAAAAAAAAATTTATTTTCATGAAACTATCATAATTTTTAAAAAATATCTACATTCTTAGTTGAATCTAGAAAAGAATTAGGAATCATATTAATATTATTAAGATTCCTAAAGCTTTAGCCACTATCTAATCTGGTCACATGAAACACAAAAGAGAAAAGGAGGAGAAAAACAATTGATAATATTACAAAATAGGTTTTCACCTTCCTAACCATAATATCTCCGTGTAGCCGTAAACGGAATCACATTCTGAGTTTTGACTCGAAAGTTATGGTAAATTCTTATTTCTTTGACTATTCATGTTAAAAATATTAAGAGACGTAAACACCATTAGTGAATTCTTATTTCTTTGAACAAATCGAAAGGCAAATTATATCTTATCTGATTAATACAGGAAATATTTTATCAAATCATTCGAAAAATCCGATTAGAATTCAGATTATCTACTATTGAATTGGGTAAAACGTGTTAAAAGACAAAATTGACATTAATGAATCTGAATTAAGAAAAATAAAATGAAGAATATTTGATGTCATATTTACATGTTTTTTAAAAAATGGGTCAAATGAATCTCAATTAATAGAGTAGATGTACAAAGAGGCCCGCAATGTAAAACTTTTTTTGTGAGATTAATATATGAGAAATTCGAGAGATACATACTAATATACCAAAGTGGAGGAGGTGGAGGATTGAGAAGATGCGATGGGTGATCCTCCAGATCCTATCATACAAAATTCGGATACAAGGAAGGATGAAACTAGGGTTTCAGGAAGGATTGTGGAAGACAAAACATGGTAGAAGCTATAATAGGAAGTGTCATGCAATGGGCTTCGGCTATAAGCCCAATTTCGTGGGCTGCAAAGGTTTCCAGGAGAAGATATGGGGGGCCTCGAATACAGAAGACGGTAATTGATGAAGGATTTCTTACATCAAGGATGAAGGTCGAGTATCCAGGGGGTTAGGGTACGGAACCGAGTATGATGGTGGGACATGAAGTTATTGAGGCTATGTGCGGTTTGTGGGCGAGGTGTCTAATGGTGAAGGTGTTAGGACGAAACATGAATGTTGCAGTTTTGAACAGGAAGTTGCGGGAGATTGGGAAATTAAGGGGAACCTTTGTGGTAATTGATCTTCCGAGGCTATTCTTCTTGGTACGTTTTGATATTGAAGTTGATTATATTGATGCTCTGACTGGTGGTCCCTGGAAGAGTTTTGGAAGCAATTTGTTAATGCAAGTATGGTCTCCGGGATACGACCCTTTATTCGACACAATTACGACC
Source organism: Lepidium sativum (assembly GCA_023374145.1). Taxonomy (NCBI): domain Eukaryota; kingdom Viridiplantae; phylum Streptophyta; class Magnoliopsida; order Brassicales; family Brassicaceae; genus Lepidium; species Lepidium sativum. The sequence continues at coordinate 31,573 of JAKUCM010001376.1, read as the reverse complement.
ACTCCGGTGTGGGTACGAGTCTCGGATCTTCCCTTCTATTTGTATCATCGGGTCATCTTAATGGGAATTGGAGATTGTTTGGGAAATACGGTTAGGGTTGACAGAACAACTCTTAGCTTTCAACGAGGGAGATCGCACGTATTTGTGTAGAGGTAGATCTTGCGCAACCTTTAGTAAGGTTGCTACCTTAAATGGTGATCGCTATTTGGTGGAATATGAAGGACTTGCGGGTATATACTCAAGATGTGGATTGTATGGACACTTGATGCATAACTGTCAATTGGTGCAGAGAGAAACTAGTATGATCTCGAACTCGGTAGCTCCAAGTGCTAATGCGGTTTGGCCAAGCTCAGATAATGAGGAAAATACGGTGGTGGATGTGGATGATGGGTTTTTGCAGGTTAAGAGATCATTAAGGAAGCCGCCGATTTTGGTGCGTACGAATGGTTCGGGTCCAAGTACTTCTTCGGGTCCCAAGAGAACTATCCTCTGTGAGGTGCATGGCGCCAGTGCGTCTCTAAGGTCCACTCAGGTGAATCGCTTTTCCCATCTTTCAATGGAGGAAGGTTCTTGGAAAATTAACAGAGTATATGATAAGGAGAATTCATCGCTACAATACTTAGTGGCTCTCAAACGGTTGATGTGAAGATCTTCAAGGCAAGAAAGGATAATTTGGTGATCGCGCCTACAAAGATTTTGAATCAATTATGGGATAAGGATGTTAGGAAGGGGAGACAATTCGGATAAGTGAAAGGTAAGACCAAACAAGTGATGTCTAGATTGGTGAAGGGGCTGGTGTTTGGTCCGACGAAGAGTGAAGTTGAACTTTCTTCCACGGGGAAGAGATTACGTGCTGAACAAGGCAATATTGGGAGCGCTGGTGGCGTTTTTTGCAATGGGGAGTTTAGTAGTGTAAAAAATTTGGTAAGTAGTCAATCAATAACTCTATTGAATGATGGGGCTTCGGCTAATACTGAACATGGAAGTACGAGTTCCTTACCTCAGACTTTGATGGGAAAGGATCTGATGAATAAGGTGCATAAGATGTCGGAACTTTCTTTGGATAGTTCGACTGCAGTGGAGATGGAAAATGTTATGCGAGATGAAGGGGCCAATGAAGAAGGTGTTGGGATGGCACTTGCGCCTAATGGTGGAGATGGGATGGTTTTGAATTCCGCCTAATGTTGCGCCCCAGTAGTTCGGTTTGTTTTTGACATATATTCTAGATTTGTTTGAGACGCATGCGGGAGGGGATAATGCGAGTCGTAATTGCCGGGGGGAAAATGGGAAGATGCATCAGTTTTACATTTTCCTTTCTTGTCTTCGGATCATTCACCTCTATTACTGCAACTTTGTCCGGAGGTGGTTACGAATCCAAAGAGATGTCTGTTTTTCTTTGAGGCCGCGTGGCTTTTACACTTGGGATTTAAAGATCTAATGCGTTAGTCATGGGATTGTTCGGTTACTACTTTGGATGCATTGGTGAGGCTCCAAGACATTTTCAAGCGTTGAATTGGGAAGTCTTTGGAGAGAGTAGTAAGAGAAAGGATGAGCTGTTGAGCAAGAGGAGATGGTGTGGTACCAAAAGTCTAGGGAAAAGTGGATTGCTTTTTGGGATAGAAATACAGTTTTTTACATACAGCTACGGATGCTGAAACACTCAGATGGGTGTTGGATTTTGGTTAGCGCCAAGCTCGAACAACTGGCTGTTGAATACTACAAGCGGTTGTATTCTCTAGATGATGTTACTAGGGTTTTCACTCAGTTACCACGGGATGGATTTGTTGCTCTATCAAGTTCGGATATGGAGATGTTCGTGCAACCTTTCTCACTTAGGAAAATCGAGCAGGCTATGCATAGTATGGGAAAATATAAGGCTCCATAACCGGATGGGTATCAACCAGTTTTTGTCAGGAATGTTGGAATGTAGTTGGAGCATCGGTCTCTAACTTTATTTTGGAATTCTTTAGGAGCGGGATACTATATAGTGGAGCCAACGATGCGCTTGTGGTTCTAATCCCGAAGCTGGATAAGCCGGAATTAATCTCTCAGTTCCGACCTATTGGGCTATGTAATAAGTTATTTAAAATCATAACCAAGACAATGATATTTACGATTGAAACCAATTATGTCAAAGGTTATTGGACTAGTGCAAGCAAGCTTTATCCTGGGACGGCTTAGTACGGACAATGTAGTCGTGGTCCAAGAGGTCGTTCACTCAAGGTGCCACAAGTCAGGTAATAAGGGATGGATGCTACCTAAACTTAATCTAGAAAAGGCCTATGATCGAATCTGTTAGGATTTCTTAGATGATACTATTGGTGTGTTAAATCTACCGGATGGATGAAGGCAATGGATTATGCAGGCTGTTTCAAACCTGAGTATGAAATTTTTGTGGAACGGGGAGCTGACTGAGGCTTTCCCTTTGTCTAGGGGGTTACGACAGGGTAATCTGTTGTCCCCTTATTTGTTTATTTTGTGTATGGAGAGGCTTTGTCATCTTATTGAAAGGGCAATAGATAAAAAGACGTGGAGGCCAATATGTCTATCTCAAGGAGGACCAAAATTGTCACACATTTGTTTTGCAGATGATATTATACTGTTTGAAGATGCCTTTGTAAAGCAGATCCATGTCATACGAGGGATTTTGGAGAGTTTTTGTGCTGCCTCCGGTAAAAATTAGTCATGAGATGTCAAAAATATATTTTTCCAAGAATGTGTCACGTGTTTTAGCAAATGAGATTAGCTTAGTGCGTGGAATTTCATCTACTAAGGACTTGAAGAAGTATTTGGGTATTCCACCATTGCAGAAGCGTGTCAATAAAGAGACATTTGTTCTGGTTCTGGAACTAGTATCTTAGAAATTGGCAGGCTGGAAATGACATTCTTTAAGTATAACGGGACGATTAACTCTCACAAAATCTGCCTTATCATCTATCATTGTAAACCAAAGAGTGATGGTGGGCTGGGTATCCGGAAGGCGGATGACATTAACTGAGCCCTCTTAGCCAAACTTGGGTGGCGATTGCTCCATGATGATAGTAGTCTATGGGCCAGAATTCTATGGACTAAATATAAGATTAGGACGCTTTGGGATTCATTGTGGTTGTCCGGGACTTTGGTGAGTTCCCCAACGTTTCGTAGTGTCCTAGTAGGAGTGAAAGAGGTGATTCTACTGGGACTTAAGTGGGTTATTGGTGATGGACAAAACACCTTGCTTGGGAGGATCATTGGCTATGTGACTCACCATTGCGGGAGTATGCTACTTATAATTTACAGGAATGGAGTCAACTGATTTGGGTATGCGACATGTCGAGTACAAGTATTGGGTGGAGGTGGGATATTATCAAGGAGAATGTACCGAAGAATGTTACTCTAAGACTGAGTGCTTATGTAGTTGATGAGGTTACATGGAACTCAGTCCGCATCTCGTGGCATAATACCCCGAATAGAGGGCTTACCGTGGGCTCGACATATACATTCATCACTCAAGACTCGAGACCACGACCAGATGATCACAAGATTTTTGGTCTATTGTATTATACTTATATGTCAGTTGTAGTATAATAGATGTCAATCCAACTGGGAATGTAATTATCAATCATGATGCAGTTAACTGTTATAATCCAAGCCAATCAAGGTGTGATTCATCTAACAACCTATATCAATCGTTGAAATTAGAATAAACAAGCAAGTGATAAAAATCTAAAATTTAAATGAAACACCGGACAAGAGAGTATTAGCTAAAAACGCAGGGTGAGAAAACAGATCTTGAGAAGTGAGTTTCATGGGTCAACGTGACTCTTAAGCTAACTAGGCGCTTGATATCACTCAATAGAGCTTGTCTCTAGGAAACGAGAACACAAATAATGAGTCCATTACCGTGGTAAACAAACTCGAGTAGACTACTAACAGACCATATCGTCATAGGCGTTTGATAATCTAGTCGGAATGAACGATCAACTCGCTTAGCGCCGATTCACACCTCAGACATTCAATCCCTCGAGCTGAGTATGTGAATCTCTGTGTGGTTCAGTCAGACGCTCTACAAGACACTCATCGGTGCTAGAGCGTCTCAGATCAAACCCCAGTTGATCAGAATGAAGCTAGTGATGATAACGCCAAATCAGAAAAGACTTTACTAAATCTAACCCTAAGCAATCTAGAAAACCTAAGCATCACACAAACCTAACACATCGTCATGAACCCTAGGTTACTACTCATAACTCATGAGTTTAACAACAAGCACGAATTCAACGTTGAATGGCATCAATAAAGAACTCGAACAAGATATGAAATCAACGCTCAATGTAAAACTAAATTGCATAAAAATAAACTCGAAATCAGATGGTTTGCGTTTGATTACAAAGCTCTAAGTTCGCAAGAAAATCAACTATAAAAACTAGGGTTTATTTTTGCAATTTCTAAAACTATTTATACTTAATCCTTAGAAAATCCCTGGATCAGCTCGGCCCAAGATGAGAATCGGTGTGTCGTGGATATGGCCCAAAGTCTCTCTCTTTTCCTCCTCCTCCGTTGTTGTTGTTGAGAGAGAGATCTCTCTCTCTCTCACTCGAGTTGGGCCGCTGGGAGGACATTTGAGCTTGGGCTCGAGTGTGAGCGAGTTGGGCCGCCGAGTGAGCACTCGAACTTGGGCTCGAGTGTGTTCGAGTTGGGCGGCATGCTGAGTGTGGACTTGAGCGGCACACTGAATGTGGACTCGACCAAGAGTGCTGCTCTTTCTGTGACTTTTCAGCTTCTGTAACTTTTCAGCTTCTGTGACGCTTCAACTTCTGCAACTCCTGAATTCTCTGTTTATGTGCTCTACTACCTGAAAAATCCTTAAATGCAATGTATATGCTAATGCGTATGAATGAGCCTATCTAGGATGAAAATGTAGTAGAAATGTATGCTTAGAATAGTTAAATGAGGTTCCTAATGAGTGTTAAAAATGTGTATATCAACTCTCCCAGACTTATCCTTTGTTTGCCCTCAAGCAAACATGTAAGAACAAGCTCGGAGAAGAGGATGCTCAACGGGGACTCTAAACCAAAACAAGCTGACTCAAATGCTAATACTCAATGTCCTATTTTAATGTTCTGAACTGCAGTGATGAACAAGTCATACTCTGAAAACTTTAGCCATGCAAATCATAGTTTGATCTAAGCCCAAACTCAACCTACAAATGCATTCAAGTAAACCATTCCTTTTAACATTCAATTAGTCATAAACCGTGAATCAAGTTACACATCTCATAAGAACTCGTTTGGCTAAGGGAATGACTCAAGGAATAAAAGTGATCTTTTCAACGTAATGGCTAGTCAAATCTGCTCCGGGATCACTCAGAATGGAATAAGCTTTAGCATAAAGTTAAAGGTGAATCTCAACGGATGCATACAAAAACAAAGTCTCGTCTACCTAGTGCACCCAACTCGAGCTCCAGCCTATTCGTTCTAAAACCCAGAAATCGATTCCTATATCTAACCTTTTAAATAAAAACATCAACTAATTGTTCCAGCTAAGCGCTTAACAAAATCAACTTCCCAAACTTCTTTTCCATGGCTAATCTAAAGGGAGGGTTACTTAATTCAACATTTCTAGCGGTTCTGGCTTGTATCACAATACAACAATGGTTCTCACTTTTTTTCTTTTTTTTTTTCTTTTTTTGTTTCTTTTTTTTTAAATCACCACAAACCTTTACTAGAGTATATAGCTATGTTTTATCCCATTTTCTCCCCTTATATTCGTTAACCTATGTTTTCTTAACCAAAGTAAATAAATTTCCCACACCCCTACACTACCTACGCCTAGTCTGGTCCAAAACGTGAACCAGAAACTACATGAAACCTTGTTTCTGTCGGTACTCACCTAACACGTTATACCAAGATTAAACCTTAAAATGTCTCACAAGCACACACCAACAATGTAGGGCTCGAAAGAAGGTAATGGTCAAGGTGGGAGTCTACTCGAATTAACACGTTAGAATGCAAGATGGTAAAAGGAAATCTGACTATTATGTAATCTACAAGTCCAAATTCAATGCATAGCCCTAATAATTAAACATTCATTTCAGGTTATCACTTAGTAAGGAGTGACGTCTTATCACAGCAATTTCAGCAAAGCAATGAAGTAAAGATTAACCCATCCTAGCATGGTGCAGTCTTACAATTCAAATTGGTAGCAAGCAGAAAACAACATTAACTTAAGGCATTGAATCTAGGACAAAAGTCAGCAAGCTTGCAAGGAGAAATCATCATGGTCCCCAATGCTTAACTAGAATCGAGCCTAAAATGAAAGCAAACTACATGACACTCTGTTTTTGTGTTTTTCGAAAGTTTAATGATTTTTTTATGACATACGTGTAATGCAATGTAAGGGATGAATGCATGAAAAACAAAATAAGAACAAAGAAAACGTGATCAAATGAAGTCTAGAATCATCCCCCAGACTTAAATCACACAGTCCCTTGTGTAGATAAAAGAATGAAAAAGGATCTTAGACCAGCAAACATAGTAAAAGTATGCAGTAATATATACACGAGGAGTGGTGCAGTCGTACCTCAGCGGCAGAAAAGGGAACATCCAGCCGGATCCATGTCCATGCCATCAGTATCTTGGTATTGTTGCTCGTTAGGATTGTCGTGGTCGTATGTTGAACCCATAAGAGTGAAAAATTTGTACCTCGGCTGTAGTGTGTTGGGATGCTCAGTCGAGTCGTGCTGATCAATATGACTCGAGCCTTGCTTGTCTATCCAGGGAATTCCAGTCTGTAGTGTAAATTGTTGGGGGCGACCGCTGGAGCATCTGCTTGTTGCTCTACGCTGCCTTTGTGGTTAATATCTGGATTCCACCTCAGTGCCTTGCTCTGTTAGCTCCTGGGTTGTGTTAAGATAGAAGACAAGGACCTCTTCTGTTGGGTTTCTCTGTTGCACTTCGGACGGTGTCATGTGCTCGTATGTCGAGGCCCTGTGTGGTTGTATTGATGGCTCGGGGTTAGAGATTGGTCTCGCAACTCACTTTGATCGTCTCTGCGGTTGTGGTGAGGGTTCTCTGGCTGCATGTTGTGTGTGTTCGCGCCTTCTGGTCGAGCTCTTCCCCAGTGTGAGGCTACCGAGCTTGTCAACTACAAATTTCACCATGTTGGCGTTCCACTTCCCGATCTTTGAGAGGAGATTGATTCGGCTATGCGCCTCCTATAGTCCTTTGGGCATCTTAGGGTCTATATATGGCTCGAAATAGTAGCAATACGGCTCGGCGACACTCGGTGTAGGCGCTTCTGGTGCCTATTTCCGTCGGCTTACTCGAGTTCTACCTGCAGTTATGAAACTTGAGGGCGGTAAGAAGGCAATGTTGCACTCGAGCGCTAGTTGAGTGCACTCAACATTCGGGAACTAATTAGTGAGTCTGAGCTCTCCCCGGGTAGAATAAACCTATACAGCCAAGCGTCTCGCGTTGTCCCCCTCTTTAGTACCTTGTGCTGAATGAGGTACGTCATGTCGAGGTATTCTGGAGGTATTGAGTCTTATGTTGACACTTGCAGCTTCCAGAATCCTTGTCACTATGCCTCCTACATAGATAGAAGCGCTTGCCTTGGACTTCAATGCTCTCACCCAGACTTTATAATGATCAATTGCTTCATCAGAACCCCGGTAAATCTGTTCTTGTTGTGGTTTCCTTCATACTGCATTCCGTGGTTGAAGCTGTTCAGTGTTACAAGAAGTGCTTTGTTTATCTTCTCAAGTTCAGGACGTCGCACATTGTCGGACTCGTGCCTTGCAAAACATGAAGTCCCGAGGATCTTGTGGAAGTACCGAATGACGGGGTTCCTGATTTTGTAGCTTTTACTGGACGAGGCATTGTACTCCTCCGGAGTACCAATAACTTTCCAGAGCATTTTGAGCTCCTCATCATTGAAATTGGTGGCACGACCCTCTGATGGAGGAAGAGCGAAGATTTGCTCGAACTAGTTGCAGAGAAGGAGTAAATCATGCCGTTTACAGTGAATGTTAGTGTTCCAAAACCATCAATATCCTTCAGCCTCTCCTCAAGGTCTAAATACTCATGCAGTTCGACCAATGCTAGGAATTGGATTGTCTTTGCGGCATATGTCTCTCTGGGGTACGAGACGAACTGTGTCAACCCTACGTTCCAAAGCATCTGGTCAACATCTCTGGCCATTCCCAATTGCATCATTGTTTCGCGATGAAGATAACAGGTCGACGCCACAAGTATCTGTTTGAGATCCTTCAACGCCTGCTTGTGTGGTATACTCTGAGGCAGGCTTTCGTTTCCCCAGTCCTCCTTTTCGCTTTCATCACTACTTGATTCGTCATTAATTTCCACCGCGCAGTCCGCTTGTCTGTTTTCCTCATGACCTCCTTACTGCTACGTTTACTAGTACGGCAGATTAATTGCAGGACTTTTGAATCCGAGTAAATTCTCTGTATCTTCTTCACAAGCATAGATGATGTCATTCTCCTCGGTTAACTACTTTAGAATCTTTGTTCCGTCATACCGAAGAGAAGACCGTAACCAATTTTGTGTGAGAAGCAAAAGAGAGGGAAATAGAGAGAATTTAACACAATATATCTCTCATAGCCCAATATATTTTGATTCGTTGAATATAAAAGCCCAATATTTGAATACTATATTTAAGTCTAATATATTTTGGATTTTTGTATTCTTTAGATATATGCAAATATCCAATGGGAATTTAGGGAAATCTCGTACCCATCCCCAAAACTTTCCCATATCCTTTTGGAATCAATGTTTAGTCATTAACGAGAAATTAAAATTTCCATTTTTGAAAGGGACAAATATTTCGGGTTGGAAAAGGAGGGAAAAGGAAGGGGGCCCCGACATGCACAAGTTGTTGGGATCCATCTCTTCCTCCACCTCTTCCACCATCTAACTCTCTCTTTTATGCTCTTGTTGTCAATGCCTCATTTCACGATCAGTTCCATCATCCTCAGGCACCGAACTCTCGTCTTGCATCATAACACCAAATGTCTAAGAATTTTTATGATCTTTTGTTGTTTCAATGCATGAGTCAGGTGGTCCTACATCTGGTAGCCAAGAAGGGTTGCATGGACAAGGGACGGTGTCAACCACGAGTGCACATGTTGTTCATCAAAAGCCAAGAGTGCGAGCCAGGAGAGGCCAGGCCACGGATCCTCACATCATTGCTGAGAGAGTAAGCCTCGTTATTAATTTCATCCATCACCTTCTTCTTTTAGCTTGTGTTTCTGATTTTATGTAATTCTTTTGGCAGCTAAGGAGAGAACGCATCGCAGAGCGTATGAAGTCTCTCCAAGAACTTTTTCCCAATACCAACAAAGTACTCAATCGTCACTACTTCGCTTTTATTTATGACTCTTGTCTTCATCTTTGATAATAATTGAACTGATTGATAATGGAATATGGACACATATAAGGCATCAATGCTAGATGAGATCACTAAGTATGTTAGATTTTTTCAGCTTCAAGTCAAAGTATTAATTATGAGAAAATTGACAGGAGCAGTTCGTCCACATCTCAATGGTCTATCCGCAGAGTTCATTTTCTCTAGGCCTTTATTAGATTCTACATCTCTATAATAACATCACCAGTCATCATCATGGTTTTTGGTAATGTAAGCAGTAGGAGGATGTCTCAACGCCCTCTATGCACCCTGCAACATCGTGAACGGGAATGGAAACCTCGCTACAGGATCATCTAATGAGAGCCTAAGGTCAACAGAACAAAGGGTAGCAAAACTGATGGAAGATGACATGGGATCATCAATGCAATACCTTCAAAGGAATGCATGTGTCCCGCGGACCCTTCGGGTTATTCTGGATGGGTCTGTGGGAAGTGGAATTTGGGTCGGAAAAAATCTGGTTGCAAGGAAGAAATTCTGGAGAAGTCCATGAGATTCGGACGAGATGGTCGGATCTGGACATGCATGTCGGATTCAGACAAGACGGTCGTCTCGACCAGAATGGTCGTTCCGACCAAAATGGTCGTTCCAACCAGGACGGTCATGGTTTGGACATGCAAGATGATATTCGGATAAAGTCCGAGATTTTTTGACAAGGGTCAGTATTCAGACAAGTGTGGTCCGTGTTCGGACATGGAGTGATAGTGTCTGAACGGATAGAGTGGGGAGTGGTCGGAGCAGTCAGGGACGGTTCAGGGAGGGAGTGTTTCGTGGGTTGGACTAGGTCCAACTTAAATGGGCCTGAACCCAGCCCATTAAAGGCGAATTAGGGTTAGGGTTTCGCACCCAAATCCCTATAAATACATGATTTAAGCTGCTGCTGCCACCTATTTTCCATAAAATCTCTAAGTAAAAGGCAGAAAGCTTTGCGAAGGTCTCTAAAGTAAATTCGACCTATTTCGAGCAAGATAAGAGACAAAATTCGCGTGATGTAACCAGATTGAATTCACATCAAGAGGTGTTTGAAGAAGTTAAGGCAAAAGTGAGTTTTCGGGAGCGTTCTGAATGATATGGGTGCGTTTCGGGCAATAGTGTGATTAAGTATGAGACGGGCTTGGATTGCTTGATGTATGTATATTCTGACCAACTGATTACTTTATTCGTTCATGATTGTTGTTTGGGTTGACTCGAGTGAATACGAGTGACCAAGGCAGCAAATCTGATCGACCTCTGTGCATGAATACTGCTTGTTCTCATATGTAACTAGAATCAATATTATATTCAAGATGAAGTTTCGAGTTCAGTCAATTGAGATCATCCCAATCCTTAAACCGGCCCTGCTATTATAGGATAAAACCGGTCCATTAGAGGCAGAGGAAAACACTTATACACGTCTTATATTGCCAAGTTTTTGAACACTGATGAACGAAGTCTGTAAACATATATATCAAGTATATTGTATATTAGATGCTTGCAGATTGATCAACAAACATTGTGGGCAATAAACAATCGGGTTCATGAAATGCGCCTCTTTATTCCAATGTTGTGGGATTACAGCTAAAGTAAAATCTGAGTTTAATGGAAGCTATAAAAAAAAGGTTAAACTATAGGCAAAGAACATGATTCCCAAGTAGACATTGTAAACAAATGAGGGAAATTTTAATGTGTTCTACTCAAAAACAAAGTCAAGCTCGATAATAAACTACATGAACTTTAATTCGTAGGTCAAAATCAACACTAACCGTTAAAAATATTAGTCAACGGTTAAATCTCTGTTAAATGATATACGTACAGTAGAAACTTTAGCAAATATACTTTCTTTATATATACATTTTAAAATATATAAATTCTCATATTTAGTCAAAATTTGAGAGAAAAGTGATTAACCAACATATGAAAATATGTTTTTTTTTTCAACGACATTATAATATGAGATCAAGAACTCAGAGTACAAGAGGAGCTAAAATTCCTTTGCGAGCGGACCGAGCCAAAGAGTCGGCTTTGTGATTTAGCCCCCTAGGGATGGTGGAGAGGGAAACGGAAATGAATGATGAAAGCAGTCTTGAGTACATCTCCTGGTAAGGAAGAAATGATGGCCATGCTTCCGGACGTTGAAAAATCTTGAGAACTGTCTCACAATCCTTCATTATTTCCACCTCTGTAATGTGAATAGCTGAAAGAGAATGCGGAACCCATAGGATTGCTTCTACCTCGGAATGAAGAGCCGAAAGACTTCGAAAAATTCTTCGTGAACCCTTGCAATTTCCTTCCACTGAATCTGGAAAACAGAACCAACCTAGACCCGTTGAGAGGTCCATAGATTTCCAGGAAGCGTCCACGAAACATTTGTAACCATGGAAGCGAGAATTAGTTGTGGATGGATAAGCCAGCAAAGAAGATGGACCAGTCGATTGGATTATTGGGTTTGAGCAAGACTTTTGTAGTTCATTTTGAACTAGAGACCACTCCGTGAAATCTGTTTCGGCCGGAGTTTTAGTGATTTCAGGATGACTATTTTTATTAGAGAAGCAGTGGTCATTCCTAGTTTTCCAAATGTTCCAGAAAATCCATGGAAATGAATCAATTTTGATTAGAGGTGGTGACCGCCAGAATAAATAATCCAAGTTATTCCATATTGACTGTCCCGGGAAAATATCTTGTGCAAAAGGAATGCCAGAGATTGCCCATGTCTGAAAAGCCGGGGGACACTCGAACAAAACATGATTTATTGTTTCTTGGGCCGCTCCGCACCTTGAGCAATGTGTCTCACATTTGATACCTCGTCGCTCTAGTTTTTGTTTAACAGCTAGGCACCTATTTAAGGCTTGCCAGATGAAGTGTTTAATCTTACTTAGGCAGGCCAACTCCCAAATTTGGTTATTGAAATTTGGTCCAAATTTCTGAATTCCCATGTCCGATACAGTTACTGTCGTATGATACCCGGACCGTACGGAGTATCTTTCTGTTTTTTTTTAAATGCCAACCCTAGTAGTCTGCTTTGCGGAAACGAGGTATGGGGATTCCTAATATTAATTGAGCGTCGGATTGCAGAAAATATTGATGCACCAGGGTTTCTTTCCATATCCCCATGCGATGATCGATGAATTGATCAACCGTGAGATCCGGGATGGTGTAAGACCCAAGTCTGTAGCAGGTCTGGGGAGAATATCTGGTATCCAAGGATCCTTCCAGATCTTTATAGAAGCACATATCCGATTCTCTTTATCATCCCTTGCGATACTAGTGGGCGAGCCGAGGCTATGCTACGCTATCCATAGGAGGAATTTATTGAAAATTTTGTTGATATTGGACAAGAATCTTTATAGTTGTTCAGCTGCTCTGAGTTTATATATAAGGAATTCCCAGTGAGCAATCCTTGTTGTTCAGCTGCTCTGAGTTTATATATAAGGAATTCCGTACAAAGTATGAAAAGATACGGTGATAGGGGATCCCTTTGTCTTTGCCCTATATGTGGTATGATCTGTCCACTAGGGACTCTATTTATTAAAACCGAGTATTCCACACTGCTGATACAGTACATAATACAGTTGATCCATTTCTCACAGAATCCAAGTTTTCGAAGAAGTGTAGCTACAAAATTTCATTCTACTCTATCATACACTTTACTCATATCTGTTTTTATAGCTAAGAATTGTGTTTGACCGCCTTGTTAGTCCGCAGTGCATGAAACATTTCTTGGGCGAGCAATATATTATCTGAAATCAATCGGCCTGCTACGAACGCCGATTGTGTTTCAGAAACTAGTTTAGGTAAAACTTTTCTGAAACATATACATAATACTTTAGAGATGATCTTATATCCCACGTGTATAAGCTGATGGGACGAAATTCTAACATTTTAGTTGGTCGGGAGATCTTTGGAATAAGACAGATATTTGTCTTGTTTAGATTCCTTTCAAAAAAACCTTGCTGAAGGAAGATATTCTTTGATAAAGTCCCAAGAAACCTGGTAGAATAGTGCCATCATCCCGTCTGGTCCTAAAGTCTTCCCAGGATCCATCGAGAATAGAGCTTCACGAATTTCCTCTGTAGTAACTTCAATCATGAGATTGTGATTGTCCAATTCTGATATCTTGGCTTCTACTTCCTCCAAGACGTCTAGTGTGTTGCCATTACTGGTAAAAAGATTAGAGAAATAGTTTAATGCTTCCTTAACTATCTCCTCTTCCTTTGTTACCCATGTATCATTATTAGTACTAAGTCCCACTATCCGGTTTCGTGCCCGTCTTTGTTTCGTCTGAGCATGAAAAAATGTGGTATTACCATCACCGTCCTTCAACGAGATATTTCGACTTTTCTATTTCCAGTAGGATTCCTCCTCCTTATATGCGCTTCTCAGTTCCAATTTAACGTTAGAGATTCACTCGTAATTATTGGTTGGAAGATTTTGTAATTCTTCCACTTCTCTTTTTAAATTATCAATATTTTGTCGCCGTGGTTGAAGCTTCTTGCATCTCCAGTGAGATATTTCCTTTCTACATAAGCTAATTTTTCCGTTAAAGGTTAATCGAGGGTTTTGTGACACACGTCTCCAACTATTTTATATCGTACTATGAAAACCTGGTTTACCAATCCATCTTTTATCAAACATAAATTGACGGTATTGCTTACACGATTGGATATTAAACCTACCCAAAACGGGTCTATGATCAGATCCTATCATATCTAAATATTCCACCTCAGATTTCGGGAAAGAATCATGTCATTCTGCGTTACCATATGCTTTATCCAGAATGCATCGAATTACTCCATTTTTCCTTGTACCGCGCCAGGACCATTTGTTCCTTAAAGATGGAAACTTTATGAATCCACAGTCTCTCAGCATCTGGTTAAAGGATTTAAATGAGGTTTCAGGTCGTGAATTACCTCCCTATTTTTCGTGATTACCTGTTAATTCATTGAAATCCCCTATAACCAGCCATGGCAATAACTGGTTTATGCCTTTTCTAGTGAGAAGCTCCCACACATAATCTCGTTTATGTTGGATAGGCTCCCCATATATGAAAGTGATATCCGTATTTATACCATTGATAATTAAAGGATATATCTATCATATTTGTATTCTTGTTGTTTATATTAACATTTAATGTGTCTGAGTATGATAATGCTAAACCACCGCTAGATTCAAACGGTTCTACTGTGGTAATCATATTAAACCCTAAATGTACTTGTATTTTTTCCATAAAGAGATAATTATTTTTGGTTTCTAATAAAAAAATAATATCTCATTTATACTTCTTCCATAGATCTCTTAGGTAATTAATAGTGATTTTATTGCCTAAACCTTGGCAATTCCAACAAATTGTTTTAATCATAAAATACATAAATTATGCCGTAGCATTCTCCTTTTGCGGCTCCTCCTCGAGTTTGTGGGCTTTCGAGGGGACATAGCTTTTACCGCATACAGTTTTTGGAACTCACTCCGCTTAGTGGCACCAAACCCTTAGAGTGTTGTCTCCGTGGTCCTGGTGGTGGCTTCGGAAATTGTGCCTCATGATAGGTTTGCAGCTTAGCCGCAAATCCCTCATGTAGCCTGGCCATGTTTGTCTCGGTCAGGTTTTGAGCTTGACTCACTGCTGCCTGAATAGCTAATTTTTCCAACTCCGATTCTGGAATAGTGTCTCTAGGAACCTCCTGCATGACTACGACAGTCTTATCACCCTCCAGTTCCATGTTCTGCTGGTTTACCTTACTACCTGCAGCATCCAAATCTTGTGGATGTGAGGTATTAAAAGATATTACCTCCGATACCTGATCCTCAGCCTTGTGCAATTATGCGGCTTCCGTGTTTCGGGGCAGCTTATTGCTTAACATCGGGGTGTTTTCTTCTTGGAAAAGTGGTATTCTCACTTTTTTTGAGGATTCAGTGAGTACTAGTGGTTCATCATCAGTTATCAATCCCACCTTATTACCTCCGGTTTTCCCAGTTTGTGTAATTACCTCCATCGGTGGCTCTCTGTGTATTGCCTGGACCGAGGTTCTTTTTTGGCCATTTCTGGCTGCGCCACTTGCCTTCATTACCATGCTGGAACCGCTTGTCGTGTTTGCTCTGGTTCTCTGTTTTCGTTCCAGTATAGCTCCTTCGAAGCTTTTAAGTATGCCATCAGTGTATTGGTTAGTTCTGTGACTTAGGCTTGGTTCCGGAATTTCCTTTTTAGCCTTGTAACAGCTGCTCGCCTCATGAGTCATGTGGTTACAGAGAGTACAGAATCTTGCCAGTCTCTTATACTCGAACATGATTTTAGTTTTCGTGCCTTCCGACTCCAAAATAGAGGAGAATATAAGAGGTTTAGCAAAGGGAAAAGCAATTAGCACCTTCCCTTTTGGAACATCTATGGTTACTACCGTTCTTATAACTTGTGCTATAATGTTGTAAACTTCTTCCAGTCAGTACTCGAACGGTATTCCCGTGATACGCATCCACAGATTAATGTGATTTGGGTAATCTGCGTCGGCGAGTGCCTTCCAAGGTGCATAGGTCACCATCCAGTTGTCAAAGTTGATCGATCCGTTGTTCAGTACCCCCTCCATATCCTTTACTTCTTGGAATTCGAACTGAAATCTTCCACTCCCAAGATTGAGGCCTGATACTTTGCATGTAAGGTTCCAAAACTGTGGCATACGAAAAATAAATGTATCCACATTTTGTTTATTTGGATTAAGGCATCTTCCCATGAGTACCTTAGCACAGCGAGCTAATAATGCCGAGTTATCAACTCTTGGAATGGAGATTCGAAGCTTTCTGGTTGGAGATCTCGGCTCCAAAAGCTTCTTGATGAGCTGTAGTTGGGGCATTTTCTCTCAAAAACACCACACATTAGAGATTAGTAGATTATCGAAGAGTATTTTGCGATAGAGAAAAGTGATGATATGATTCCGTCTATAATGCAATCTATATATAGATAGAGCTAATCAAATATTCGGTAAATATACAGACCAGTTATGATGGTTAATTAGGATATATTTTGTATCTATATTTACCCATCTACAATTATTCCATATCTCTTCCGAATAAATTTGAGATGCAAATAAGGTAACCTCACGAATATAGATTTTATCAGCCTTAGATTCTTGCCAAATGTGACTACGATTACCGTCTTTTTTTCTTATGATTTTTCTAGGCAAGGTTCTTGTCAAATTTTGTGTCATACAATTTATTTCTCCACCTAACCCGTTATGAAGAGGAAAGCCATAATAGGCTGCAGTATCCGTCATTACCACATTGTGATACTCTTCATGCCATTTAAAGGTAAATTGATTAATACATAATCGAATATTCTCTATTATATGATATGATGAAAACCAATTTACTCTATAGTTATTGAATAAGGTTGCTTTTCTTCCTATGAGAGTGAAGTTATACCTATCCCCGTGTAGACTTATGGCCTTTCTTGGTGTCAGGATTTCCATTTGTATGGCTTTAGCAAGAGCCTTCTTTTCCTTTCCAAGTTGAGTCCCTTCTCTGTTTATTTTTTCCTTCACAGGACCTGAGACTCCACTCCCATTAAATTCTGTTACCCATCTATTGCAAAACAGAATACTCATATACATTGCGTATTCTGACCAATCATACGATTGATATCTAGGCCTATTCTTTTGTAGTCTATGTATTAAGAATAATCTTTTTCCGACATCATACCATTGTTGATGCGGTGGTGGTCTTGCTTGTCTAAGGAGGCTGTTCCCAATATCCAATCTAAGTCTTTCCCGATTTAACCGACTTTTCCTTGAGTTGGATCCGTGTGTGGGATACTCCAACAGTTGATTTTCAGACTCAACTCTTCGAGTTACTGCAGAGAACCAAACCCCATTAAGATTCTGAGTTTGAAACCAGAAAAAAAATCAGAGATGACTTCGTTGTCATCAAATTCTTCCTAAGTAAGTATAGCTTCATCCATATATGACATCTAATTTCCTTGCTTCGTTTTGAAAGAAAATAATCCCGAATTAATAACCGGGAAGGGTCAATTAGCTGTGGAACATTTTTTCAGAATCCCGACAAAACCGAGAGATGTGAAGCTAATGTTATCACATCTCTTTATTTCATTCCTCTGATGATATTCACAGATTTGTCCATGATTTCCGAATTCTAAGGTAGCAAAGTTTTCGCTCTGCTCTACCAATAAATCATCCTCAGATTTATGACTTTGCATATGAAAAGAGGAAAGGTACAAAACCTCTTATGGGAACCGAGGCATCCCCCTTTTGATCTCCATCGTCTTCTGAACCACTTCGATTAGATCATAACCGGTTTAGATCTGGAGATGCTGTCTCTCTCAGGAGGTACCGGAGCTTCACTTTCTCCTTTTCCTTACTCGAGATCTCAAGAGATCTCCTTCCAATGTCAGACGAAATCGAAAAACTTCTCCCTCTCTCCTCGCTGAAACACTCTCGACTTGGCGAGGTCCACTAACCCTATGCCTGAGAAAACAATGCCAGAGACCTTACCTGTACTATACCCGGGAAAATTCTCCCAAAAGACGCCCCGCGGCGCTATCAAAACAAAACCAAAAAAAGAAAAAGAGATATCTAGAAGAAGCTATAAAAACAGTATAAATTTTCTATACACAGAGAAAGATCTATCAAAAATTAGTGACTTGTTAAAATATCAGAAAGATCAATCTACATTTTAGAGTACATTGACATCAAATCATATCAATAAAACAATAAACTTATCTCTTCTCATTGTAACATAGTATTACTCTTCTTCTTCAGTTCCTTGTTGCTTCTTAAGTTGCTCCAACGCGAAGTTGTCTTCTGGCTGTTTCTTCCACAAGTAATTAGCTGCGTCAATCCATCCTCTATGCACCACAAACTTCTTTTCTCTTATAGCCCAACGTGCCTTCTCTGTTTCCACATCCATAGCCACGACGTGTGTCACCGATGCATCCACTTCCGTTGCGCAGGTGGCTCCCAGTTCCTCAGCCATCTTCCACAGAGGGTGATCTTCTGGCTGAGCCTTTGTCGGGAACACCCGACTGAACACTACTTTACATCCTTTAAGTATCTCTTTCCGCACTTCTTTTAATATCAACCTGAGATCTCTCTTACTTATCTCTTCATCTACATTCTGAAAAGAGAAAAGAAAAACAATACAAAACCAGCTGGGCAAGTTCTCTGTATCTAGGGTGTTTACAATGAATATACCTGGAAGAATAGAGCATGCGCTTGTTTAAGTACTTTCAGGACAGTTGCAAGTGCCCCATCCAGTTCACTCTCATCACTCTTCAGCTGCGACAGAGACTTATACTTGTGCTCAAACTGTTTGCAGCTTGAAGCGAAAAAGTGATACCTCTCTATTACAATTAAGTTGTCCTTGTGATTTGGCCACGCCTATGCATCAAACCAAGTATCACCACAACTCAATATCATGATTGGAAATAACATGAGATATGAACAAAGTATACAAAATACTCACATTCTCTGTATCGTCAAGAATCAGAACACAGCTTTCTTGTCCGAGGACGACATCTAGACTCTTTTGATGTCTCACTGTGCCATCATCTCGAGAAATTATCCGATCACCAAAGTACTCTCCTTTTGGGTCCAGCAGCTTGGCCATCTGTTGCGCATATGGCCTATCTCCCATTGTGTATATGTACATCAGAAACATCTCACTGGCTTCTTTTAGAAACGAGTGAACAAATGGCCTCAATTTGGTCATCATGTGCATGAATTCCAGCATGAAAAGATTGCCCCCAGAAACATCTGAGTGAACAAAAATAATAAAATTCTTAGTACTTTTAACACATGCAGCCATCTAGGTGAAACAACAAAAGGACGATAAAGAAGATCACATGTGATGAAAGCAAAACAACGTTGTTGAATGTATCACCTTGAAGAGAATGCGTATGACTTTTAAGATATTCTTCCTCTTGTTTCAAGTCCTTAAGTATAGTTGAATTAAGCAGCGTGTGGTCTAGATCGAGAACTAAATACAACTTCCGCTGACGATGCAATAATCTCAAATCTGAATCACGCAGCCGGGAGATTTCATCTTGATTGAGCCTTATACTCTAAGAAAACAAATTTTCCCCAAGCTCAGTATCTAGTAATCATAACTAAGAATTGATAAGCTACTCTGAAAGTCGGTAGTACATCGAATAGATTGACATACCTTGTGTATGTATCTAAATGAGACGCCGGTTTCTTCCAATGTCTGGCCACAAACAAAGCACATGTTTCCAAAAGAACCAGGGTGCTCACATGCGTTCTTGCTTGAGGATGCTTCTGAAAGCACACATAAACAGGTTCGAGGATCAATATAACAGAAGATAACGACAGATAGCAGAGAAAGAAAAAGAAAAAGAAAGAGAGGGTAAATTTTTCTGTCACAGGAGCCATACCCTCAATCTCCTCTTCGTCTACGCCTACGGTTTTAAGATGCTCCAACTTTCGTCTCTTTGACCTAAGAAGACAATTAAATAACATGATTTAGAAATCATAAACAAACTGAACACCAAAGAAAACACTAGTTATACCAGTAATGTTGAAGATTCAAATAAGAAGAATGTCAAAGAGATGAAAGTTGAATTTACCCATGATCGGCACCCTCAGAATAATCCTCGGCTATATCACTGGGTATGGAATCAGACGAAGAATTTGAGCATGAGTCCAACGCACCATCAAGGAAGGCCGCAAGATCGTCACTACTAGAGGAATGCACTGGAGATTCACTCGCGACACTCATCTGCGAAGCCACTCACAACAAGGGCAAATCAAAATCACCAATTAACGAAACCCTAATCAAAATTTGGGGATAGAAGGAAGAGAAAATGTGGAAAAAGACATTCGAAAATGTGGACCGACTTATAAATGAAGTGAGCCACTTTTCATCTGGGCTTTAAGCCCACATAGAGAATTTATGTGGGTTTGAGCCTTTCACTTACGTGTTGTGCTGTTTTCTCTCTTGTAGTGGGCCAGTTGAGTTATAAGTTTTCCTTTACCTTTTTCGTTAAAGGAGTTGAGTTATAACTTATAAGTTGTTTTAAAACTTTAACTAAGGAGCATTGTGTTAAAGAATTTGCATGAATATCTTTTTGGGATATGATTAAATGCAAAATCTGAGGACATTTTAATTATACGAGGACATTTTAATCATTCGAAAGGGCAAAATGTTTTCCTGATATGGAAAACTAGAAAATTCGAAGTACATGGATGCCAAAATATAGTCTAAAAAGTGACTGTAAATTCAAATAAATATTAGGTTGGATTTCAAGAATATTTCACAACAACCAAAATTAATAAAAGTATGTACAAAGAGGCCGGAAACGTATGACTTTTTTGTGAGATTAATATATGAGAAATTTAAGACACACGTACTAATATACAAAAATTGTTAAGGGAGTAAAATATTAAAAGAGGACAATGAAACGGCCAGTAAATTTTTAAAAATAAAAAATTAAATGAATAATAATTGAGTATAATGCAGGAGAGATGGGAAGAAGCAGAAGAGAAACACAAAAGGAAGAAGGAGAATAAGAAATGGAAAATGGCAATGGCGAACGAAAGGGAGAGTTCATGAACCAGAACAAATTACGACATTTTTGTATTTGTGAGGAAGACATATAGGTATAATGAGATTAATAGGTAAAATAGAAATGAGTCTTTGGATTTTGAAAATAATTATCCTTTGTTCAACAATAATGCTTCTTCATCCATTATGAATCCACATTCTTAAGTTGATTAAACACATAGGTTATCAGAAATCAACCTTTTTCAGTCAGCTGATTAAAATATCTTGATAACAAATCATACATTACAAGTTTTGATATCTTCCTTTGACATAGTAAATTATTAACATAGTAAATTATTTAGAGATTACAAGTGTAGGCATTAGGCTAAAGTAAGTGATCGGAACAACTAATAGCATAATTAATATCTATATTTTCACAAATTAGTTAGCACTCATGTTGTTAATTTGAATTCATAAACTCATTTATTAAATGGGTATGTTATACCAACTAGACCATTTAAAAAAAAAAAAAGGTCTATATGGGTTTACCAATCTAAACACATTTATCAAATGGGTTTTAATTTACTACATGGATCCACAATTGGCTTTTTCATCCACATCTAATCAAAATTTCATAAGGTACAAATGTTTTGTAAACGCTTCCTGGAAGAATACCGACTATCAAATGGGTTTAAGTAGAATCTGTTTTTCAGTTAAGTGGGAGGAGAATACATGAGGGCTCGAGGAGTCCACTGAAGTCTTTCTGCCCTTCATATCGAGGTTGAACCTGTTCTTTGGGAAATAGAATCTTTCATGGCCCTACAAATTGAAATACTTCATATTTGTCGGTTTTAAGCTCACTAATATAATTATTTTCAGAGTCTTTGTCTGTGTTTTAGAGTATTTTCAGGTTAAAAACGTGAAGAATTGGAATCATGCTCGATGTATTGCATTGGAGAAGGTTGGAGTGTTTTCTAGACTTTCTTGCGAGAGAAGGACCGGTCGATCTAAACCCTTAGCCAAATAAACGCTCGATTTGATGATCGACTTAGCAACTTGGGAGATCGACCACTATTCAGTGATCGATTGATTGGCACCTTGATCGATCAAAAAACGCCCACAAGAAGAAATTTAATTTTCCGTTTTTACACCTGTAACTTGAGAGATATAAATACTCTTTTCTCTTTTATTTTTGGGGACGATTTTTGAGGGAGGATTTTTGGATAGATGATTTTGGAGAGAGAACAACAACCTTTTTAGATTTGTAACCTAGGAAAAAGATCTCTTCACAGTTTGAGAAGAATTTCTATACCCACTTTGTTAATTAATTTGCAGTTTATGTTTTCCTTTATCATGATTTATTTTCTTCCTATCTACATGTCTGAGTAGTTTCAAGGTTTAGGGATTCTAGGGTTTTAAAATTCTCATGTTAGGGAAAAAATATGATTGATTAGTAGATAGATTCTCCATCTAAATTTTTCTTTACTACCTAGGTTAGCCTGTCAACTAATCTATGAATCTAGGTTTTCAACATTCCAGAAGCTTGTTAAGAATCGAACCTAGTTTAGATGAGCAATTCTTCTTAACCAACGAGAGTTGATTGTTAAGAAGGATTTTGGATAATTGAACCCATTCGATAAAGCATGTTTACAATTTGGAACCAATGAGAGTTAGGACCTCTAGGTTGATTTACAGAATAGTAAGCGCAGCGAGAGTTGGTTTATTTGAATTTATCTTCAAGTCGAGAATATGATAAGAATAGTTTCCTGAATAGTTTTATTGACAATGAACTCTAGTTCCCGAAAGAATACCCGACACCTGATTGCTTTTAATTATTGTTGAAACCGTTAAGCTGTTAATTTTATTCTCTTATTCGATTAATATTGCTTGAGATTTGATAGAAATGGAATGTGTAACTCTGCTTCTCTGAGGAATTCGCCTCCTAATTACTACTATGTGGACTTGTAGTAGGATATAGGGTTAAAACTCGTAGTATCAAGTTTCTGGCGCCGTTGTCGGGGAATCAATTGGTTGCCTTTCGATTTTTCTATTTAGAATTTCTAGTCTATACCGTTTATTTAAGTTTTTTCCTTTCTTTTGTTTTGTTTTTCTTACAGGTTTATGACCCGAAGAAGTCAAGGTTCTGAAAACCTGCTAAATTTCGACAATGAAGAGCTTGCTAGGATTGAAAGAGATAATATAAGATCCATGAACATGAATTCGCCAGCTAATCAAGAAGATCTCAAGAACCAAGCCAACGTTCAAATCAATCATAATGTTCAGGAAACTGTTGAGCTGTTACATAGGGATTTGGCTCAGCTTAGGAGGCAGCAAGAATAACCTCGACGCAGAGCAGTATGTGATACAGATACTCCACACACCTACTACCAGAATAGATCTGTTATTCGCCCTCAGCCAATTCAGAGGCAATATTATGAGATCAAGCCTCATCTGGTTGGATTGGTGAAACGATATGTCTTCAATGGTCTTTCCAACGAGAATCCGATAAACCACATCAAGAATTTTGAAGACATATGGGGCACAACTAACTCAAATGGTGTTCCTACTGATTATATGAAGCATAAGTTGTTTCATCATTCACTCTCTAACAAGGCATCTAGGTGGCTACGCTCTTTGCCTTTAGGTTCGTTTACCACTAAGTTAGAAGTAGGGGGTGCTTTTCTGGACCAGTTCTACACTAAGTCGAAGACTGCAGCTCTTAAGAGTAAGATTTTAACTTTTCAGCAACGTTCAGGTGAGTCTTTAATGAAGCTTGGGAGCGATTAAAGGAGTATCAGAGATAATGTCTACACCACATTCAGGTGAGTCTTTAATGGGGATTTCATGACTAACACCAGAGATGAAGCATTCACTCTTATTGACAACTTGGCTGCAAGTTCTGGTAATCATTGTCCTAAATATGATCGCAACAAAATGGTTAACAGTGTTGAGATTCAGAGGATTGACGACATTGCTGAGAAATTGGACATGCTTATATGCGCAAACCAAGGAAGCAAGAGGAATGTGCATCAGATTGAAGACTGCAGGGAAGTGGTACATATTCATGATGATTCAGTTATGTCCGATGATCAGAGAGAGGTCGACTACGTCAGCTGGCAGAACAAGGGATAGAATCTGAAATATCTCTCATATGGGGCACGAACGTTGAGAATCCTCAAGATTTAGTTTTTCCAGCTCTGGCTATGCCTCAGGGATCACCATTTCAGGGTAAGCCGTTTGTGCAAAGTTCAGGATAGAGGTATGAAAACCCGAGACCATTCGCTCAAAATGCAGGAGGAAGCAACTGGCAGAGACCATACAAGCCATGTGTGCAGCATCCAACACAACAACAACCTCCAACAGCTTCTTCAGGGACGTCTAATGATGAGAGTAAAGGTCTTAGTCAGCAACTTGCATCCAAGCAGCAAAAGACTACTAAAGAATTGAATGTCAAGATGGATGACATGTATAATAATTTGAATAATAAGTTTTAGTCAGTTTTTGTGCACTTGAAGAAACTCGATACTCAAGTAGCTCAAACTTCTAAAGCCATGAGAAGCCGCATGGAGCTTTACCTTGGAAAGTGGAGAAAAATCATAAGGAATCTTGCAATGTGGTTAAGACTGATGTTGAAAAAGGTTAATTCACTATACTATGTAGACTTGGCAAGCTTACATTTAGTGATGCATTATGTGAATCTAGGGCTAGTGTGAATGTGATCTCTTTAGAGACGATGAAGACACTTGGGATTGAATTTATTCAAGAGCATAACTCATCCATCTCTTTTGGAGAAGCGACATCGAAGGTACTAAGAGGAAGGTTAGTTGACTTTACTCTTCTAGTTGGAAACTGCAAGGTTCCAAGAGACTTCACTGTGGTTGAAATGGCGAAAGGAGAAGTTGTTGCAAATTCTGTTAGGTAGGCTATTCTTCAGCATAGTAGGTGCCAAGATTGACTTCCCAAACAAGAGAGTTGTGCTGGAAAATGTAGACAAAGATGTCTCATATCCAATTAGAGCTACACTAGTTGATTTGTGTGGAATGATCAGAGATAACAACGGTAAGCAAGTCGAGGACAACTCAACTTTGCAAAGAGTTGAAGAGGACATCGATTCTGTTGAAGAGTATCAACTGTTTCGCGATCATGAAAATGACTTAGCAGAGTATGAAGACACCAATATCCTTTATCGTTTTGATAAGTATTGAAATTATGATGTAAAAGGTTTGGTTATTAAGATCTTTGCAGGGAAGTTTGGTTTCGAAACTTCTGGAGTATACAAGGTGAAGGAGATTTACCGTGATGGGACTGTAGCATTGCTGGATGCTTCAGAAGCTGTAATCCACATGAAGGATGAACAACAGAGGCAATTCATCATTAAGGAGATAACCGTTAGGGGAGTGAACATTCCTCCCAAGAATCAACCTGCCATCTAAGTGGCATCCAAGTCAAGCTAATGACAGTAAATAAGCACTAAGTAGGAGGCAACCCACTATTAGGTGGTTTTAGTTTTGATTTCCTTTTTGTTTTTTTTTCCTTTTCATTCGATCGATCAACAAGCCAGGAGAAGAACCGCTCAATCGGTAGATCCACCCAGCAATAATCGATCGACCGATCATGAGGAGAAGCAAACATACGCTCGATCCATTGATCAACGTAGGAGATGAGATCGATCGATCAAAGAAAACGAGGAGTATATACTCGATCGACTTACACAAAGCAGAGCGAACGATAAAAATCAACTATGATTTTAAAAAAAAGTTGGATCGATCGATCGACACGATGATCGATCAAGGCCCAAGTAAGTGTTTTTAAACCAGAAGAAACGCGGGATTTCAGAATCAGATTTTCGAAGGAGATTTCCGAACATTTTCAATTATTTAGTTCTCTCTCGATTTTCATCCCTTTTTTGATTCAAAAGCCTAACCCTCTCGGATTTTAACCCTCTTTATGATATTATAGTTGTTTTTGTCGATTGGCAAAGGTATATTCTCTAACTTCGCAATTCACAATCCAATTTTTAGTTTTATTTGGGACTTTAGGATTTCAATTTCTTATTGTTTCTAGTGATTAATTGATGTTGTATCATCATTATTTTGTGATTTCTAACCCCTCTACCCCATTTATTGACTGATTATTGCTCAAAAATTGCTCGCTAGGTTCATGGAAATTCTTTTTGAGTTTAGGTCTAATTTTGATGATCGTAAATTGATTCATCATTGCTGGATGTCGATATTGATCATTAGTTTAACAATTGATTCATTGCATTCCTTGTTTTTGGTTTGTGAATGTGTAGGATGGTTCGGACAGATGGAACTAATCCAAAGAAACCATCTGAAAAAGTTAGACGCTCTTCCAATCCTCAGTAAGGACAATCATCTCAGCAACCTCGGGGTAGCGAAGAGCTTGGTGCAAGTTTGCCATGGCCAAGGCCATAAAGGACTTACTTTGTCGAGGATATAGAGGACATGCTTAACACCTCTATTGTCAAGGATAGCATAACCTACGAGAAAAGAGATGCTAAGGATGGTCAGCAATGATTCCATTAGACGTTCTATGATCAGATGGTCACCAATCAGATCACTCCTACCAGATTTCTATGCAGAGAAACTTTGGATAGACTTTGGATTCTGAACGATATCGTGATGATGTTCGAGAATCTCGGTATGACTCAGTTTGCATTCACCTCTTACCCACTATATCCCGAGCCGGTCAGATAGCTATTTGCAATTTGCGATCTTCATATTGATGTTGATCCATATGCTCCTGTTTATGCATATGACTTCACATATCTATACAAGGGAGCATTGTACACAATCACAGTAAAGGACATCTGCAAGATCTACGACTTCAATGTGTATAAGAGAGGTAAGCTGCCATCAAAGAACGCTCCTGCCGGTAATGATCTTTGGAACATTTTAGCAGAGAGTGGTTTTTAGGGGAAAGAGTCCAAGCTGACGCATATCAGGAACCCTACGATCAGGATTGTTGCAAAGCATCTTGGTTCGACTATACTTGGCAAGGAGGAGTCACCAAACCTCAGCTTGATTTCTTGTATCATGCCATCTCTCCATTGGTGCCAGATCTTTATAACACTGGACAGTCTGATGAGTATCAGCCTTGTGAGACTAACTGGGGTTATCTCTTTGCTGACATCCTTACTAGTCGGCGGTACAGAGGCCACCCTGATAGGTCTATGGTTGAGCCTATTGGCAATCTACTCACTATGATCTTCAAATTTCACAGACTGCACCTCAGTCGCGTTCAGTAGATTAATATGATCGAGCATATGGATGCCAGAGCATTAGCCAGATTTGGGTATCTCCTCGAGGGGACTAAGTGGCAATACTACAATAGGGAATGGAAGATGATTTGGTGTAAGCTTCCAGCCCCAGCTGTCACATTTATCTCCTGCAGGGAGAATGTCATCTTCGAGCCTCACATCACGCATCCAGAGATCACCTGCACGGACCAAGATAACAACCATGCACCGAGAGCCGCTCATAGACGATCCTGAGGTCGATCTTCTGCCCTTTTAGAGCCTACCATCAGAGAGCCTTCAGAGTTTCTCTACTAGAGTTCCCTGAGGAAGAGCTTGGCCTACCACACTACTCTCCGGACTTCACCGACCAAGAGTTTAGGGCCTGGCAAGTGGAGAATGCGAGGAGAGACATGAATATTCGTAAAAAGATTTGGGACAGAGGAAGATCTTAGCTTCTTTGTGTATGAGTATTCCTCCCACTGAGAGACCTGCAACACCTACTGCAGCTAGGACAAGCCGAT
Organism: Lepidium sativum; assembly: GCA_023374145.1. NCBI lineage: Eukaryota > Viridiplantae > Streptophyta > Magnoliopsida > Brassicales > Brassicaceae > Lepidium > Lepidium sativum. Next base: position 3,901 of record JAKUCM010001376.1, on the reverse strand, counting down.
ATGATGTTGCTAGACATCACCATTGTAGCGGTACTGAGGATAAAGATGATCAGCCCCTAAACTATCGTTTCTCTTGTCGTCGCAGAGCACCCGGAGATCGTGAGAGTCAGAGCCCTGAGTAGTCTAGCCTTTTTTTTACCCTTTCCTTTTTCATTTATTTTTCAGTTTATTGTTATTTTTGGTTTTAGTGCGTAAGTCGTCTCGTCTTCCACTTTATTCTCACAACGGGACGGTGTGATGTAAGTCTGGGGGAGATCAGTTATTATGACTAACGCCCCTTTCTGTTTTGTTTCTTTTATTTTTCGACACGATTTTTCTATTTATTTCTTATATTCTTTGGTTTTTTTTAGACTGACATCAAATCAACTCTGTTTTCGATGATTAGCACTGCCTTGGACTGAGTTTTACTTGATTTGTACTTATCAATAATCAATTGACTATTGGAAAACCCAGAAAAAAAGAAACATTCAGTTACATATCACATTCATCTCAGTTTGCAGAGGACTTCATGCTGATTTCAACTTTCACCTAACTTATTTTCTTATCAAGGGAGCTGGTAGTGTTTGGGATCGAGTCCTCTTTTCAGTGCAATGACAGATTTTCTATGATAGGTTGGTTTCCCTTCTATAAATTCATTTCAAGTATTTATGCTTACTATGAGGCAATTATACAACAATAAATAAATAAAGAATAACCAATAAAAAAATAAAATGATACCCTAGGTAAGTAGGGAGAATTTAATTGAAATCTAATAAAATGCCAATCAAAAATGATACCCTAGGTAAGTAGAGAGAAATTGGCTGAAACATAATGAATTTAAAGGAAATGGACCATATAAAAGGTAGTCTGGATATTGAAAGAGAAATTCATGTGTCATTTAATTGATGTTCCCTCGATGAGACAGCACCTAGATTTCTTTAGGAAGTCAGTGTGAAGAATCTGATTGTTTGGTTTGAACTGTGAAATGTGATTGTGGTGTTTTCCAAGTGTAGGGGAAGTACAAGGTGGTCTCGATATTGACAGGTAATTTTCTTGTTACTACTTGGGACTTGATGTGCGAAATCTAATGAAGGTATAATGTCTGTTGAGTTGAATCTTCTTACTTTCTTTGCTCTCTTTGCTTGGGGACAAGCAAGAAGTTAAGTCTGGGGGAATTGATATACCTCATATTTGTCGGTTTTGAACTCACTAATATAGTTATTTTTGGAGTCTTTATGATGCGGAATTCCGAAAGAATCGTCACTCCCAATTGTAAGGATAGTCCTTGGTCTTCAGAGAACTTGAGTAATCCCCACCTTAGGTATATCAAACCTAAAATTGTTTTTGTTTCAACTCGCCTAAAGCAAGGTGGTGGAACAGCAGAATGTTAACTCGATTAGCCCCCACCTTTAGTATATTAAATCAAAGATTGTTGTTGTTTCGACTCACCTCTTCACGCCAATGGCTAGGAATATCCACACAAGTGTGATGAAAATCACTTGATAAACCAATTTGATCCCTTGGATATGACACACCAAGAAAGATCGAAAAGTTCACAAAGAACAAAAGAGAATCACTCTCAAATTTATTGATAAAAAGTTGGATCCTCACAAATGAGAATTACATGAGTTTATAAAGAAAAGAAATGACTCTCTAGATTCTTCTACACTTATTGAATGTCTTAAAGATGAAGAGTAAAGACTACTAAGTAAATGACAAGTAAATGTCACAATTTATTATGACTTAAATGAAAAGGACTCTTGAACTTTTGGCCTCCAAGATATCTTTTAGTCTTCCAAATTCATCACTATTCATGAGTTGGACTTTAAGACTTAATTTATGACTTCTCTTGAACTTGTAGAAGGCTCAAAGTGGTTTGGAATTGGCAAGTATAAAGTCCAATGAATTCCTTATGCTGTTTTTTGTCTTAAATGCCTTGAATAAATCCACAAATCCTCTCCTTGATTTGTTTAGCTCGTGATCTTGTAATTGGACCGACTGAAATCTCAAAAGCTCTCTCGTGATATTCATTGCTTCCAAGTCTCTTTAGCTTCCTTGCTGCTTTCCATGATCATATCATCCCCTTCCTCTTGAAAATGATTTCGCCTCAAATCAGGTTCATCTGCATCAAAAGAAATCAAGTCAAAAATGTTGAAGCTAGAACTGATTTTGTACTCACTTGGCAAGTCTATCTTTAGGTGTTTTCATTGATCTTTTCCAAGACTCGAAATGGCCCAATGGCCCTTGGCCTTAGCTTAGACTTCCTTTGAGCTTAAAATTGTTCCTTCCTCATGTGAACCCAAACTAAGTCTCTGGGTGTAAAGCTCTTCTCACGTCTTCCTTTGTTGGCTTGCTTTTGATATTGCTTAGTCTTTTGCTCAATGTTAAGCCTAGTCTTTTCATAAATCCAATGGAGTTAAGGGATTAAAACCATACACAATCTGAAAAGGTGAAAAGTTAGTAACCGAGTGAATGGAATGATTATAAGCAAACTCAACATGAGGCAAGCAATTTTCTCAAATTATGATATTCTTTTTAATAATAGCACGCAACAAAGTGGATAAATTCCTATTGACTACTTCAGTTTATGGATGACAAGTAGTAGAAAACAATAAATTTGTCCCTAACTTAGCCCACAAAGTTTTCCAAAAATAAGTAAGAAACTTAGCGTCTCGATCTGAAACAATTGTCCTAGGCATGCCATGTAAACACACAACTTCCTTAAAGATCAAATCAGCAACAAATGTAGAATCATCAGATTTGTGACAAGGAATGAAATGTGCCGTCTTAGAAAATCAGTATACTACCACAAAGATAGAATCCATACCTCTCTTAGTTCTAGGCAACCCAAGGACAAAGTTGATTGAGATATCAGTCTATGGTTCACTCAGAATAGACAATTGGAGATACATACCTTGAGGTTGGACTTTAGACTTAGCTTGCTTACAAGTAACACACCTCGCACAAATTCGTTCCACATCTCTTTTCATATGCGGCCAATGGAAATGTTCTTTTAGAATAATCATGGTCTTGGAGACGCCAAAATGTCCCATAAGACCTCCTCCATGTGATTCCCTAACCAAAAGATCTCTCAAAGAACAATTAGGAATGCACAATATCTTTTCATAGAATAGAAAACCCTCATGAAGATAGAACTTTCCATACACATGCTTCACACACGTCCTAAACACTTCTTGAAAGTCAAAGGTCAGTTTCATATAACTCTTTAATGTGCTCAAAACCAAGAACCTTAGCATCAAGAGTATATAGTAGTGCATATCTTCTTAATAACGCATCAGCCACAACGTTTTTCTTTCCTTGCTTATATCGAATGACATAAACTTCATCCAACGAGCATGTCGTTTGTTTAGTTTATGTTGATCCTTCAAGTGTTTCAAAGACTCATGATTCGTATTAATCACAAACTCCTTTGGCCAAAGATAGTGCTGCCATGTTTGCAAAGCTCTAACCAAAGCATACAACTCCTTGTCATAAGTCGGATAGTTTAGAGTTGCTCCTCGAAGCTTCTCACTAAAGTAAGCGCTTGGCTTCTTCTCTTGCATAAGCACAGCTCCAATGCCTACAGCTGATGCATCACATTCAATCTCAAATGTTTTAAGAAAGTTAGGCATAGATAAAAGTGGTGCATTGGTGAGTTTCTCCTTAAGTTGTTGGAACGCATTCTCTTGAGCTTCTCCCCATTTATAATCCAACATCTTTCTTGATCACTTCAGTAAGTGGGGCAGCAATATTGCTAAAATCACGAACAAACCGTCCATAGAATCTAGCAAGGCCATGGAAACTTCGAACTTCTCCTACGGTTTTAGGACTTGGCCATTCTCGGATTGCTCTCACTTTCTCCTCGTCTACTTGAATCCCCTGTGCACTTACAACAAAGCCTAGAAACACAAGGTTATCCGAA
>JAKUCM010001375.1:0-12430 GCA_023374145.1 Lepidium sativum | reverse complement strand
GCTATTCCATATTTTTGCACATATCCGTTAGCAAAAAGTTTTGACTTGTACTTGTTGATGGTGCCATTGGAATTGCGTTTGATTTTGAATGCCCATTTTTTCTGATGGGATTGACACCTTCCGGGAGATCCTCGAGTTCCCAAGTCTAATTCTTGACAATAGACCCAATATCATCTTCACAAGCAAGAATCCATACATTTAATTCCTTTTCTTCTTTGAAATTTATACGTACATCATCCAAACACAATAGTAGCTTTTCCTTCAACCTTAGACAACAAAACATAATCATCATGATGTTTTGGTCTTGAAATTTCCCTTTGCGATTGGTGCAAAACTACATCGGACCCTGTGTTCTTGTCTCTTGTTCCTTGTTCATGGGATAAAGTATCATCCTTGTCTTTGTCTTCAAATCTAATCTCTTCTTGTTCTTGATTATCATCACCATCAGATATAATATATGTGTCACTACCACATATCGTAATCCCAAAGGTTCCAACTTGACTTTCCTCTGAAACTCTGGGATTCCAATTCCAACTCTTCATTTCATCAAACACAACATCTCTAATTACCACAAACTTTTGAGAAATCGGATCAAGTAGTTGATAAGCCTTAGATCCGTGATCAGTTCCGAGATGTACGAGTATACGAGATATATCTTCATGTTTCTTCAAGTGTGGAACATGAACCTTAGTGTATCCGATGTATCTAAAAATTTTGAGATGAACGAGTTTTGGCTATCTTCGACGAAAGATCTCATATGGTGTCTGATCTTTGATAGCTCTCGTAGCAATTATTATCAAGAGATATGTTGACTGTCTTACCGCTTCTCTCCAAAGATAATTTGGCATATGCATATGCTTGATCATGCTTCTTGACAACCCATTAACTGTTTATCACCTTCCTTAAACTGATGGCTCCATGCTACATGTTTTGAACTTAAGTCTTTAAAGTACTTGATTCAACTTGATGTTCCAAGCTTTTAGTGCTTATTTCAACCCATACAAGGCTTTATTGAGTCTATAGATTTTGTCTTCACTTCCTTTCACCTGAAAGCCCTCTGGTTGTGTGACATAAATTGTTTCCTTGAGATCTCCATTAAGAAAAACCGTTTTCACGTCAAAATGATGTATCTCCCAACCATTTGATGCTGATAGATTAATATGAAGCTGAATTATTTTGAGTCTTGCAACCAGTGCAAACACTTCTTCATAAGCTATTCCATATTTTTGCACATATCCGTTAGCAAAAAGTTTTGACTTCTACTTGTTGATGGTGCCATTGGAATTGCGTTTGATTTTGAATGCCCATTTTTTCTGATGGGATTGACACCTTCCGGGAGATCCTCGAGTTCCCAAGTCTAATTCTTGACAATAGACCCAATATCATCTTCACAAGCAAGAATCCATACATTTAATTCCTTTTCTTCTTTGAAATTTATACATACATCATCCAAACACAATAGTAGCTTTTCCTTCAACCGTAGACAACAAAACATAATCATCAAGATGTTTTGGTCTTGAAATTTCCCTTTGCGATTGGTGCAAAACTACATCGGACCCTGTGTTCTTGTCTCTTGTTCCTTGTTCATGGGATAAAGTCTCATCCTTGTCTTTGTCTTCAAATCTAATCTTTTCTTGTTCTTGATTATCATCACCATCAGATATAATATATGTGTCACTACCACATATCGTAATCTCAAAGGTTCCAACTTGACTTTCCTCTGAAACTCTGGGATTCCAATTCCAACTCTTCATTTCATCAAACACAACATCTCTAATTACCACAATCTTTTGAGAAATCGGATCAAGTAGTTGATAAGCCTTAGATCCGTGATCAGTTCCGAGATGTACGAGTATACGAGATCTATCTTCATGTTTCTTCAAGTGTGGAACATGAACCTTAGTGTATCCGATGTATCTAAAATTTTTGAGATGAACGAGTTTTGGCTATCTTCGACGAAAGATCTCATATGGTGTCTGATCTTTGATAGCTCTCGTAGCAATTATTATCAAGAGGTATCTTGACTGTCTTACCGCTTCTCTCCAAAGATAATTTGGCATATGCATATGCTTGATCATGCTTCTTGACAACCCATTAACTGTCTATTACCTTCCTTAAACTGATGGCTCCATGCTACATGTTTTGAACTTAAGTCTTTAAAGTACTTGATTCAACTTGATGTTCCAAGCTTTTAATGCTTATTTCAACCCATACAAGGGTTTCTTGAGTCTATAGATTTTGTCTTCACTTCCTTTCACCTGCAAGCCCTCTGGTTGTGTGACATAAATTGTTTCCTTAAGATCTCCATTAAGAAAAACCGTTTTCACGTCAAAATGATGTATCTCCCAGCCATTTGATGCTGATAGATTAATATGAAGCTGAATTATTTTGAGTCTTGCAACCAGTGCAAACACTTCTTCATAAGCTATTCCATATTTTTGCACATATCCGTTAGCAAAAAGTTTTGACTTGTAATTGTTGATGGTGCCATTGGAATTGCGTTTGATTTTGAATGCCCATTTTTTCTGATGGGATTGACACCTTCCAGGAGATCCTCGAGTTCCCAAGTCTAATTCTTGACAATAGACCCAATATCATCTTCACAAGCAAGAATCCATACATTTAATTCCTTTTCTTCTTTGAAATTTATACATACATCATCCAAACAGAATAGTAGCTTTTCCTTCAACCTTAGACAACAAAACATAATCATCAAGATGTTTTGGTCTTGAAATTTCCCTTTGCGATTGGTGCAAAACTACATCGGACCCTGTGTTCTTGTCTCTTGTTCCTTGTTCATGGGATAAAGTCTCATCCTTGTCTTTGTCTTCAAATCTAATCTCTTCTTGTTCTTGATTATCATCACCATCAGATATAATATATGTGTCACTACCACATATCGTAATCTCAAAGGTTCCAACTTGACTTTCCTCTGAAACTCTGGGATTCCAATTCCAACTCTTCATTTCATCAAACACAACATCTCTAATTACCACAATCTTTTGAGAAATCGGATCAAGTAGTTGATAAGCCTTAGATCCGTGATCAGTTCCGAGATGTACGAGTATACGAGATCTATCTTCATGTTTCTTCAAGTGTGGAACATGAACCTTAGTGTATCCGATGTATCTAAAATTTTTGAGATGAACGAGTTTTGGCTATCTTCGACGAAAGATCTCATATGGTGTCTGATCTTTGATAGCTCTCGTAGCAATTATTATCAAGAGATATGTTGACTGTCTTACCGCTTCTCTCCAAAGATAATTTGGCATATGCATATGCTTGATCATGCTTCTTGACAACCCATTAACTGTCTATTACCTTCCTTAAACTGATGGCTCCATGCTACATGTTTTGAACTTAAGTCTTTAAAGTACTTGATTCAACTTGATGTTCCAAGCTTTTAATGCTTATTTCAACCCATTCAAGGCTTTCTTGAGTCTATAGATTTTGTCTTCACTTCCTTTCACCTGAAAGCCCTCTGGTTGTGTGACATAAATTGTTTCCTTAAGATCTCCATTAAGAAAAACCGTTTTCACGTCAAAATGATGTATCTCCCAGCAATTTGATGCTGATAGATTAATATGAAGCTGAATTATTTTGAGTCTTGCAACCAGTGCAAACACTTCTTCATAAGCTATTCCATATTTTTGCACATATCCGTTAGCAAAAAGTTTTGACTTGTACTTGTTGATGGTGCCATTGGAATTGCGTTTGATTTTGAATGCCCATTTTTTCTGATGGGATTGACACCTTCCGGGAGATCCTCGAGTTCCCAAGTCTAATTCTTGACAATAGACCCAATATCATCTTCACAAGCAAGAATCCATACATTTAATTCCTTTTCTTCTTTGAAATTTATACGTACATCATCCAAACACAATAATAGCTTTTCCTTCAACCTTAGACAACAAAACATAATCATCATGATGTTTTGGTCTTGAAATTTCCCTTTGCGATTGGTGCAAAACTACATCGGACCCTGTGTTCTTGTCTCTTGTTCCTTGTTCATGGGATAAAGTATCATCCTTGTCTTTGTCTTCAAATCTAATCTCTTCTTGTTCTTGATTATCATCACCATCAGATATAATATATGTGTCACTACCACATATCGTAATCTCAAAGGTTCCAACTTGACTTTCCTCTGAAACTCTGTGATTCCAATTCCAACTCTTCATTTCATCAAACACAACATCTCTAATCACCACAATCTTTTGAGAAATCGGATCAAGTAGTTGATAAGCCTTAGATCCGTGATCAGTTCCGAGATGTACGAGTATACGAGATATATCTTCATGTTTCTTCAAGTGTGGAACATGAACCTTAGTGTATCCGATGTATCTAAAAATTTTGAGATGAACGAGTTTTGGCTATCTTCGACGAAAGATCTCATATGGTGTCTGATCTTTGATAGCTCTCGTAGCAATTATTATCAAGAGATATGTTGACTGTCTTACCGCTTCTCTCCAAAGATAATTTGGCATATGCATATGCTTGATCATGCTTCTTGACAACCCATTAACTGTCTATTACCTTCCTTAAACTGATGGCTCCATGCTACATGTTTTGAACTTAAGTCTTTAAAGTACTTGATTCAACTTGATGTTCCAAGCTTTTAGTGCTTATTTCAACCCATACAAGGCTTTCTTGAGTCTATAGATTTTGTCTTCACTTCCTTTCACCTGAAAGCCCTCTGGTTGTGTGACATAAATTGTTTCCTTGAGATCTCCATTAAGAAAAACCGTTTTCACGTCAAAATGATGTATCTCCCAACCATTTGATGCTGATAGATTAATATGAAGCTGAATTATTTTGAGTCTTGCAACCAGTGCAAACACTTCTTCATAAGCTATTCCATATTTTTGCACATATCCGTTAGCAAAAAGTTTTGACTTCTACTTGTTGATGGTGCCATTGGAATTGCGTTTGATTTTGAATGCCCATTTTTTCTGATGGGATTGACACCTTCCGGGAGATCCTCGAGTTCCCAAGTCTAATTCTTGACAATAGACCCAATATCATCTTCACAAGCAAGAATCCATACATTTAATTCCTTTTCTTCTTTGAAATTTATACATACATCATCCAAACACAATAGTAGCTTTTCCTTCAACCGTAGACAACAAAACATAATCATCAAGATGTTTTGGTCTTGAAATTTCCCTTTGCGATTGGTGCAAAACTACATCGGACCCTGTGTTCTTGTCTCTTGTTCCTTGTTCATGGGATAAAGTCTCATCCTTGTCTTTGTCTTCAAATCTAATCTTTTCTTGTTCTTGATTATCATCACCATCAGATATAATATATGTGTCACTACCACATATCGTAATCTCAAAGGTTCCAACTTGACTTTCCTCTGAAACTCTGGGATTCCAATTCCAACTCTTCATTTCATCAAACACAACATCTCTAATTACCACAATCTTTTGAGAAATCGGATCAAGTAGTTGATAAGCCTTAGATCCGTGATCAGTTCCGAGATGTACGAGTATACGAGATCTATCTTCATGTTTCTTCAAGTGTGGAACATGAACCTTAGTGTATCCGATGTATCTAAAATTTTTGAGATGAACGAGTTTTGGCTATCTTCGACGAAAGATCTCATATGGTGTCTGATCTTTGATAGCTCTCGTAGCAATTATTATCAAGAGATATGTTGACTGTCTTACCGCTTCTCTCCAAAGATAATTTGGCATATGCATATGCTTGATCATGCTTCTTGACAACCCATTAACTGTCTATTACCTTCCTTAAACTGATGGCTCCATGCTACATGTTTTGAACTTAAGTCTTTAAAGTACTTGATTCAACTTGATGTTCCAAGCTTTTAATGCTTATTTCAACCCATACAAGGCTTTCTTGAGTCTATAGATTTTGTCTTCACTTCCTTTCACCTGCAAGCCCTCTGGTTGTGTGACATAAATTGTTTCCTTAAGATCTCCATTAAGAAAAACCGTTTTCACGTCAAAATGATGTATCTCCCAGCCATTTGATGCTGATAGATTAATATGAAGCTGAATTATTTTGAGTCTTGCAACCAGTGCAAACACTTCTTCATAAGCTATTCCATATTTTTGCACATATCCGTTAGCAAAAAGTTTTGACTTGTACTTGTTGATGGTGCCATTGGAATTGCGTTTGATTTTGAATGCCCATTTTTTCTGATGGGATTGACACCTTCCGGGAGATCCTCGAGTTCCCAAGTCTAATTCTTGACAATAGACCCAATATCATCTTCACAAGCAAGAATCCATACATTTAATTTCTTTTCTTCTTTGAAATTTATACATACATCATCCAAACACAATAGTAGCTTTTCCTTCAACCTTAGACAACAAAACATAATCTTCAAGATGTTTTGGTCTTGAAATTTCCCTTTGCGATTGGTGCAAAACTACATCGGACCCTGTGTTCTTGTCTCTTGTTCCTTGTTCATGGGATAAAGTATCATCCTTGTCTTTGTCTTCAAATCTAATCTCTCCTTGTTCTTGATTATCATCACCATCAGATATAATATATATGTCACTACCACATATCGTAATCTCAAAGGTTCCAACTTGACTTTCCTCTGAAACTCTGGGATTCCAATTCCAACTCTTCATTTCATCAAACACAACATCTCTAATTACCACAATCTTTTGAGAAATCGGATCAAGTAGTTGATAAGCCTTAGATCCGGGATCAGTTCTGAGATGTACGAGTATACGAGATCTATCTTCAAGTTTCTTCAAGTGTGGAACACGAACCTTAGTGTATCCGATGCATCTAAAAATTTGGAGATGGACGAGTTTTGGCTATCTTCGACGAAACATCTCATATGGTGTCCGATCTTTGATAGCTCTCGTAGCAATTATTATCAAGAGATATGTTGACTGTCTTACCGCTTCTCTCCAAAGATAATTTGGCATATGCATATGCTTGATCATGCTTCTTGACAACCCATTAACTGTCTATTACCTTCCTTAAACTGATGGCTCCATGCTACATGTTTTGAACTTAAGTCTTTAAAGTACTTGATTCAACTTGATGTTCCAAGCTTTTAGTGCTTATTTCAACCCATACAAGGCTTTCTTGAGTCTATAGATTTTGTCTTCACTTCCTTTCACCTGCAAGCCCTCTGGTTGTGTGACATAAATTGTTTCCTTAAGATCTCCATTAAGAAAAACCGTTTTCACGTCAAAATGATGTATCTCCCAGCAATTTGATGCTGATAGATTAATATGAAGCTGAATTATTTTGAGTCTTGCAACCAGTGCAAACACTTCTTCATAAGCTATTCCATATTTTTGCACATATCCGTTAGCAAAAAGTTTTGACTTGTACTTGTTGATGGTGCCATTGGAATTGCGTTTGATTTTGAATGCCCATTTTTTCTGATGGGATTGACACCTTCCGGGAGATCCTCGAGTTCCCAAGTCTAATTCTTGACAATAGACCCAATATCATCTTCACAAGCAAGAATCCATACATTTAATTCCTTTTCTTCTTTGAAATTTATACATACATCATCCAAACAGAATAGTAGCTTTTCCTTCAACCTTAGACAACAAAACATAATCATCAAGATGTTTTGGTCTTGAAATTTCCCTTTGCGATTGGTGCAAAACTACATCGGACCCTGTGTTCTTGTCTCTTGTTCCTTGTTCATGGGATAAAGTCTCATCCTTGTCTTTGTCTTCAAATCTAATCTCTTCTTGTTCTTGATTATCATCACCATCAGATATAATATATGTGTCACTACCACATATCGTAATCTCAAAGGTTCCAACTTGACTTTCCTCTGAAACTCTGGGATTCCAATTCCAACTCTTCATTTCATCAAACACAACATCTCTAATTACCACAATCTTTTGAGAAATCGGATCAAGTACTTGATAAGCCTTAGATCCGTGATCAGTTCCGAGATGTACGAGTATACGAGATATATCTTCAAGTTTCTTCAAGTGTGGAACATGAACCTTAGTGTATCCGATGTATCTAAAAATTTGGAGATGAACGAGTTTTGGCTATCTTCGACGAAAGATCTCATATGGTGTCTGATCTTTGATAGCTCTCGTAGCAATTATTATCAAGAGATATGTTGACTGTCTTACCGCTTCTCTCCAAAGATAATTTGGCATATGCATATGCTTGATCATGCTTCTTGACAACCCATTAACTGTCTATTACCTTCCTGTAAACTGATGGCTCCATGCTACATGTTTTGAACTTAAGTCTTTAAAGTACTTGATTCAACTTGATGTTCCAAGCTTTTATTGCTTATTTCAACCCATACAAGGCTTTCTTGAGTCTATAGATTTTGTCTTCACTTCCTTTCACCTGAAAGCCCTCTGGTTGTGTGACATAAATTGTTTCCTTAAGATCTCCATTAAGAAAAACCGTTTTCACGTCAAAATGATGTATCTCCCAGCAATTTGATGCTGATAGATTAATATGAAGCTGAATTATTTTGAGTCTTGCAACCAGTGCAAACACTTCTTCATAAGCTATTCCATATTTTTGCACATATCCGTTAGCAAAAAGTTTTGACTTGTACTTGTTGATGGTGCCATTGGAATTGCGTTTGATTTTGAATGCCCATTTTTTCTGATGGGATTGACACCTTCCGGGAGATCCTCGAGTTCCCAAGTCTAATTCTTGACAATAGACCCAATATCATCTTCACAAGCAAGAATCCATACATTTAATTCCTTTTCTTCTTTGAAATTTATACGTACATCATCCAAACACAATAGTAGCTTTTCCTTCAACCTTAGACAACAAAACATAATCATCATGATGTTTTGGTCTTGAAATTTCCCTTTGCGATTGGTGCAAAACTACATCGGACCCTGTGTTCTTGTCTCTTGTTCCTTGTTCATGGGATAAAGTATCATCCTTGTCTTTGTCTTCAAATCTAATCTCTTCTTGTTCTTGATTATCATCACCATCAGATATAATATATGTGTCACTACCACATATCGTAATCTCAAAGGTTCCAACTTGACTTTCCTCTGAAACTCTGGGATTCCAATTCCAACTCTTCATTTCATCAAACACAACATCTCTAATTACCACAATCTTTTGAGAAATTGGATCAAGTAGTTGATAAGCCTTAGATCCGTGATCAGTTCCGAGATGTACGAGTATACGAGATATATCTTCATGTTTCTTCAAGTGTGGAACATGAACCTTAGTGTATCCGATGTATCTAAAAATTTTGAGATGAACGAGTTTTGGCTATCTTCGACGAAAGATCTCATATGGTGTCTGATCTTTGATAGCTCTCGTAGCAATTATTATCAAGAGATATGTTGACTGTCTTACCGCTTCTCTCCAAAGATAATTTGGCATATGCATATGCTTGATCATGCTTCTTGACAACCCATTAACTGTCTATTACCTTCCTTAAACTGATGGCTCCATGCTACATGTTTTGAACTTAAGTCTTTAAAGTACTTGATTCAACTTGATGTTCCAAGCTTTTAGTGCTTATTTCAACCCATACAAGGCTTTCTTGAGTCTATAGATTTTGTCTTCACTTCCTTTCACCTGAAAGCCCTCTGGTTGTGTGACATAAATTGTTTCCTTGAGATCTCCATTAAGAAAAACCGTTTTCACGTCAAAATGATGTATCTCCCAACCATTTGATGCTGATAGATTAATATGAAGCTGAATTATTTTGAGTCTTGCAACCAGTGCAAACACTTCTTCATAAGCTATTCCATATTTTTGCACATATCCGTTAGCAAAAAGTTTTGACTTCTACTTGTTGATGGTGCCATTGGAATTGCGTTTGATTTTGAATGCCCATTTTTTCTGATGGGATTGACACCTTCCGGGAGATCCTCGAGTTCCCAAGTCTAATTCTTGACAATAGACCCAATATCATCTTCACAAGCAAGAATCCATACATTTAATTCCTTTTCTTCTTTGAAATTTATACATACATCATCCAAACACAATAGTAGCTTTTCCTTCAACCGTAGACAACAAAACATAATCATCAAGATGTTTTGGTCTTGAAATTTCCCTTTGCGATTGGTGCAAAACTACATCGGACCCTGTGTTCTTGTCTCTTGTTCCTTGTTCATGGGATAAAGTCTCATCCTTGTCTTTGTCTTCAAATCTAATCTTTTCTTGTTCTTGATTATCATCACCATCAGATATAATATATGTGTCACTACCACATATCATAATCTCAAAGGTTCCAACTTGACTTTCCTCTGAAACTCTGGGATTCCAATTCCAACTCTTCATTTCATCAAACACAACATCTCTAATTACCACAATCTTTTGAGAAATCGGATCAAGTAGTTGATAAGCCTTAGATCCGTGATCAGTTCCGAGATGTACGAGTATACGAGATCTATCTTCATGTTTCTCCAAGTGTGGAACATGAACCTTAGTGTATCCGATGTATCTAAAATTTTTGAGATGAACGAGTTTTGGCTATCTTCGACGAAAGATCTCATATGGTGTCTGATCTTTGATAGCTCTCGTAGCAATTATTATCAAGAGATATGTTGACTGTCTTACCGCTTCTCTCCAAAGATAATTTGGCATATGCATATGCTTGATCATGCTTCTTGACAACCCATTAACTGTCTATTACCTTCCTTAAACTGATGGCTCCATGCTACATGTTTTGAACTTAAGTCTTTAAAGTACTTGATTCAACTTGATGTTCCAAGCTTTTAATGCTTATTTCAACCCATACAAGGCTTTCTTGAGTCTATAGATTTTGTCTTCACTTCCTTTCACCTGCAAGCCCTCTGGTTGTGTGACATAAATTGTTTCCTTAAGATCTCCATTAACAAAAACCGTTTTCACGTCAAAATGATGTATCTCCCAGCCATTTGATGCTGATAGATTAATATGAAGCTGAATTATTTTGAGTCTTGCAACCAGTGCAAACACTTCTTCATAAGCTATTCCATATTTTTGCACATATCCGTTAGCAAAAAGTTTTGACTTGTACTTGTTGATGGTGCCATTGGAATTGCGTTTGATTTTGAATGCCCATTTTTTCTGATGGGATTGACACCTTCCGGGAGATCCTCGAGTTCCCAAGTCTAATTCTTGACAATAGACCCAATATCATCTTCACAAGCAAGAATCCATACATTTAATTCCTTTTCTTCTTTGAAATTTATACATACATCATCCAAACAGAATAGTAGCTTTTCCTTCAACCTTAGACAACAAAACATAATCATCAAGATGTTTTGGTCTTGAAATTTCCCTTTGCGATTGGTGCAAAACTACATCGGACCCTGTGTTCTTGTCTCTTGTTCCTTGTTCATGGGATAAAGTCTCATCCTTGTCTTTGTCTTCAAATCTAATCTCTTCTTGTTCTTGATTATCATCACCATCAGATATAATATATGTGTCACTACCACATATCGTAATCTCAAAGGTTCCAACTTGACTTTCCTCTGAAACTCTGGGATTCCAATTCCAACTCTTCATTTCATCAAACACAACATCTCTAATTACCACAATCTTTTGAGAAATCGGATCAAGTACTTGATAAGCCTTAGATCCGTGATCAGTTCCGAGATGTACGAGTATACGAGATATATCTTCAAGTTTCTTCAAGTGTGGAACATGAACCTTAGTGTATCCGATGTATCTAAAAATTTGGAGATGAACGAGTTTTGGCTATCTTCGACGAAAGATCTCATATGGTGTCTGATCTTTGATAGCTCTCGTAGCAATTATTATCAAGAGATATGTTGACTGTCTTACCGCTTCTCTCCAAAGATAATTTGGCATATGCATATGCTTGATCATGCTTCTTGAATTTGCTCTTTCTTCCCATCTGCATCTTCATCCATGTTGGTAGCCTCTACAGGTACCTTTTCTTCCATTTTCTCAGTTTCAGCATTGCCATCATTTTTCTTAACGTTTAACTCTTTATCTTCCATCTCACTTTTTTCTTCATCTTTCTTTATTTCAGCATCTATCTCCATTTTATCTGGTTCAGCCATATCCTCATCTTTCACAAGTTCTTGTGCTTCCTTACCTCCAGCACTCTCTTCC
The DNA here is from genome assembly GCA_023374145.1 of Lepidium sativum. Classification (NCBI taxonomy): domain Eukaryota; kingdom Viridiplantae; phylum Streptophyta; class Magnoliopsida; order Brassicales; family Brassicaceae; genus Lepidium; species Lepidium sativum. The sequence goes on along the minus strand of JAKUCM010001375.1, from coordinate 406 downwards.
TGTTTTTTTCCAGACATAGCCTCTGATGGCTTTTCAAGAGAACTAGTCTTGTTTTCTGTTGGCTCAACGGTATCACCTTCTCCCATGTTTAATACAGTTCAGTAGATCCTTCCACCAAAAATACTTCTTGTTATTATCAAAGGCTGTGCATGAGAAATCAATACAGAGGATTAGGATTGCTGTGATAGCAGAAATTAATATCCCCCATAAACAAGTACAACATCTTCCGAACAGAAGCCACACAAAGAGTAGCAAGAAAAGGGTTCACGAATAAAGGCATTCACTTTATTTTGGCATCTATATAAGATTCTGAACTCCAGGAATCCTTTTTATAACTCTTGATGAAAATACGAGGCTGGTCAACCATAGGGCTACGAAGAAACCTTAAGAAAAATTCTAATTAGAT
>JAKUCM010001374.1:0-49968 GCA_023374145.1 Lepidium sativum | reverse complement strand
TTATAGACATGGTTTGAAATAATCTGCTTATTTGATCCGCTCTAATATCAATTGTGTCGATTGTTAATTGTTTTTTACTTACTCGACAATTCTTTTTCTTTTTGTTAAATCTTAATATTTAAGTTTGAATAGTGGCATCCGAATTATAAGTCATTTTGTGCGGTCATTTTTAAAATGTAAATTTCAGCGAAACAATAAATAATATTTATCATAAACAAACATGTGGTCTGAACCAAGGATGGTTAGCTCTCGGGATACTTAAAATTCACGAGTGCAAGCTTGCCATAGATATGAGAGCAAATTTTGGAGCTCACAGTCTTGGTGAAGATGTCGGCCAGCTGATCCCTACTCAATGTGTAACACGGAAGAACAATCCCCGCTTCCATCCATTCTCGAACTTTGTGGCAGTCCACTTTAACGTGCTTGGTCCGCTTTTGAAAAACCGGGTTTGAGGCAAAGTAGATGGTTGTTTGGTTGTCACAATGCATAGTGATAGAAACCTTTGTCTCTCGGCCTAAATCCTTGAGAAGCGCCTTAAGCCAAACTAACTCATCCGTGAGCCCTTCTCATAGTTCGGTATCCAGCCTCCGCACTCGAACAAGCTACCAGCTTCTTTGTCTTCCAAGTCACCCAATTGCCTCTAACGAATGTGCAAATAGACTTCCTATCAATCCTATTTCCTACCTAATCAGCATCACAATATCCAAAAATATCCAAACTCTCATTCTTACCTATCCAAACATCTTGGCTAGAGGATGCTCTCAACCATAGACCAATGTTGTGTAGTTAAGGCTTGCATGAGCTGGCTAACCTAGTTCAGAGCAAAGCTTACCTACCAAACATGTGGTCTGAACCAAGGATGGTGGAAGAGGCAGAGCTTTCTGCCTTGCTTTGGTCCATTCAATCAATGTGGGCACTCAGATACATGCCCGTTATCTTTTAAGGTAACAATCTATTATTGATTAATAACTTCCTAAATTCAACTTTTTGTGAGCACAATATTCATTAAAAATATTCATTAAAACGAAAAGAATATATTTCAATCCAATTTGGGCTTGTGCTTAAAAGAAGCCATAATCAGTTTTAGTGAATAATAATGCAATGCCAATGAAAAAGGCCTCTAAGATTTGAGAAGGTGCCCATTTCAGCAATATCTTAGTTGATTAGTAACGTTTTTGATTGAAACATACCTGTCTTTAAATATGAGTCCTTTCATCAATTCCATTTTTTGAACTCATTTTTGAGATTGGTCAATGAGTCCTATGAAGAATTGTTCAATTACATAAATAGTTCCTCTCTTAATCATTTCATAAAGAATTTAGACATTAGTGATATGAAATATCATAACTATATCAACTAGAAGAACATGACAGAATCAAACCAGCAGAAACACAACCCAGAATCAAACCCTGCAAAGTTGATCTAATCAGACCGGGCCTATTAGACCGATGCAATCTGGTTTAATTCTAATTAGACCAAACCTACCTGGTCTAATTTGACTGAGCCTAATTGATCTAAAAGGAGTGATAAAAAGATTGAGAAATGTGCTTAAGACTACTAGACCAGCTTCAAAGACGATAAAATCTCAGCAAGTCTGAAGAGCAGAAGCATAGTTTGATCTTGGAACAGTTAAACACCTCTCTTGTCATCTTTTTTAAACAAGTAGGCTGCCTGAATCACCGCTCCGTTTTGTTATCATCATTCATGAATAAAAGAACAAAAACAATACAGAATGAAACTATGTAAGATCTATCTTTAGCGACCAAAATCAAGAAACTCGAATTCGGACAAAAAAGTAAGACAGATCTCCGATTGTGGTCTATTCTATTTAGGGCTCTGCATTCATCCCTATAGCTTAGGTGTTTTGCTATAGAGGCAAACTTCAGTCCCAATTCCTATCGAAAACCATGAACACAACAAAAGCTTTATACACGAACCGTAGAAAGAAAAATAAAACAGATCTATCGAGCCATTGAGATATATTGTTCTGAGAATGAAGAGGCTAATTCTCTGATAACTTCGTCTGTTAGAGCCAGCAATTTATAGGGCAAAAGGATGGAGCTCGTTAGGTCAAGCTCGAACACTCTAGATGGGTTTTATCTGGGCTTTTATATCTTACAAAGACGGGTTTTATATAATAGAAACTGGGCTCAAAGGGCCCAAACAAAGTTCAAATGAATAAAGTATGAGGCCACAAAGAGTGTCAAGGACTAACAACGAGGTTTTTCTTTCCAGCTCGGAAATTTAAAATAATCAAGTCATAGATATAGGCCCATTAATGTTTTGGCCCATTCATAGTTTGTTAAAATATGCTGAGAAAGGAAACAGGAAAAAAGCCAACTACCATCTAACCGTTGCGTGCCAAGTGAAAAGAAAAGCAATGTACCAACCGGTTCTAGTGTTGATTTTAGATTTTACCTGGTCTACGTACTCCGGTTTAAAAGTCAACGTCTTCGATTCCTTTCTATTTCTATCTCTCTCTCTCTCTCCTATAGATTTCTTCTCCAAAATATGAATCCTCAGTGGACTCTGCTCTCCTTACTCTTCTTCACTGTCGCCATAGCCGAAACCTTCAAAAACCTCGATTCTCATCCACAGTTCCCCTGTAAACCTCCTCACTTTAGCTCCTACCCCTTCTGCAATGTCTCTTTACCTATAAGACAAAGAGCAATTTCTCTCGTCTCACTACTTACGCTCCCGGAGAAGATCAGTCAGCTATCCAACACAGCCGGTTCCATACCCCGCCTCGGAATCCCTCCGTACGAATGGTGGTCGGAGTCCTTACACGGAATCGCCGATAACGGTCCCGGCGTTTCCTTCAACGGTTCAATCTCCTCCGCCACTAGTTTTCCTCAGGTTATCTTATCCGCCGCGTCTTTCAATAGAACTCTATGGTACGAGATTGGATCTGCTGTGTCAGTGGAAGGACGGGCTATGTACAATGGTGGTCAAGCTGGGTTGACTTTTTGGGCTCCTAATATAAATGTATTTAGGGATCCGAGATGGGGGAGAGGGCAAGAGACTCCAGGTGAGGATCCCACGGTAGTTTCAGAATATGGAGTTGAGTTCGTTAGAGGATTTCAAGAAAAGAAGAAGACGAAGGTTTTGAAAAGAAGATTTGGTGATGATGATGATGATGTTGATGCTCGTCATGGTGATGATGGTGATGGGAAACTCATGTTATCTGCTTGTTGCAAGCATTTCACTGCCTACGATTTGGAAAAAATGGGGGAATTTCACTAGATACGACTTCAATGCTGTGGTAAGACTAAGACCACTTTCTTCAGTTAGACTTTGGCTTACGTACTCATCGTCAACAAAAATCTTAATTAATACTCTTATATTTAATAGATCTGGCTGACTTAGAAACAAAAGGATGCTATTGGATCTGTAACTGTTCTCTTAATCTACAGACTTCATTGATTGGACCATTGTTTTATCTTGTAGCTATTCTTTTTGTGGAAAGAACTTAGATTTTCGAACAATGTTTAATTAGTTATACTGCTTCTGGCTTTTGCATTTTTTTGGATTTTGTGCCATGGATGATGATTTTCTGTCGTACACTGAGTCTAATGTACCCTGTATTAGTAGGTCACAGAACAGGACATGGAAGATACATATCAGCCCCCATTTCAGAGTTGTATAAGAGATGGTAAAGCTAGCTGCTTGATGTGTTCATATAATGCAGTTAATGGGGTCCCTGCTTGTGCACAAGGAGAACTATTACAAAAAGCTCGAGTTGAATGGGGATTTGAAGGGTAAGTGAATCTTCGACAGGGAAAGAGCAAAAGAAAGTTGGATTTTCGTTTGTGGTACTTTCATTTGGCTAATGGAAGATTTACCAGGGAACTTTTTTGTATCCGTTCAGGTACATTACATCTGACTGTGATGCTGTGGCAACCATTTTTGAGTACCAGGGATATACCAAGTCACCTGAGGACGCTGTTGCTGATGCCATAAAAGCAGGTCCTTTTTAGTTCTTTTTACACTTGTAAATATTTTGTTTTAAATTGACTGTGATGTTGTTTTGTAGGGGTTGACATAAATTGTGGTACATACATGCTTCGCCACACACGATCTGCGATTGAACAAGGGAAGGTGAGTGAAGAACAAGTGGACCGAGCTCTGCTAAATCTCTTTGCTGTCCAACTTCGTCTTGGACTTTTTGACGGTGATCCAAAAGGAGGACGTTATGCAAAGTTAGGATCAAATGACATTTGTAGCTCGGAGCACAGGAAATTGGCACTAGAAGCAGCAAGACAGGGCATCGTGCTTCTGAAAAACGATCACAAGTTGTTACCTTTAAACAAAAACCATGTTTCTTCGTTAGCAATTGTTGGTCCAATGGCGAACAATATAAGCAATATGGGTGGCACTTATACAGGTTCGAACTATCTATCTTTTTGTTATCTTCAAGCAGGCAAAATTCTTCTCCTCTCTGTAAAATTTGCAAATCTTATATGTGTGAAGGAAAGCCGTGTCAACGAAAGACTCTGTTCATGGAACTTCTGGAGTATGTAAAGAAGACATCTCATGTGTCTGGTTGCTCGGACGTGTCTTGTGATTCTGGTATTGGATTTGGAGAAGCTGTTGCCATCGCTAAGGAAGCAGATTTTGTCATAGTAGTTGCAGGATTAGATCTCTCTCAAGAAACAGAGGATAAGGATCGTGTTAGTCTTTCTTTGCCTGGTAAACAGAAAGATCTAGTGTCTTCTGTTGCAGCTGTGAGCAAAAAACCGGTGATTCTTGTTCTAACGGGTGGAGGTCCAGTGGATGTAACGTTTGCTAAAAACGATCCGAAAATCGGAAGCATAATCTGGATTGGTTATCCTGGTGAAACCGGTGGACAAGCACTTGCTGAAATCATATTTGGAAAAACCAATCCAGGTTAGTTTACTGCAAACCAGAGCATCATTTGTCCATTTCGGTTTCTGTTTATGAAATGCTAGAAACTGAATACAAATTATTTCGGTAATAATATCAAATGCAGGTGGAAGATTACCGATAACGTGGTATCCCGAGTCATTCACAGATGTGGCAATGTCGGATATGCACATGAGAGCCGATTCATCTCGTGGATACCCCGGAAGAACATACAGATTCTATACTGGACCTCAAGTTTACGGATTTGGAACCGGTTTAAGCTACACCAAATTCGAGTACAAGATCATATCAGCACCAACTAAACTTAGCCTATCAGAACTACTTCGACAGCGGTCTTCCCACAAGAGAGTATTACTCCAACACAAAGAAGATCAGCTCCACTACTTAGAGCTCGGTGATGTGATGCTTAACTATTGCGAATCTCTGCGGTTTGATGTTCGAGTAAGTGTGAGCAATACCGGAGAAATGGACGGCAGTCATGTTTTGATGCTGTTTTCAAAAATGCCTCCTGTGTTGTCTGGTGTTCCGGAGAAACAATTGATTGGTTATGATCGTGTGCATGTTCGTTCCAATGAGATGACCGAAAGACAGTTCGTGATCGATCCTTGCAAGCAGCTGAGCGTAGCGAATGAAATGGGGAAGAGAGTGATTCCTCTGGGGAATCATGTCTTGTTCTTGGGAGATCTACAACATTCTCTCTCGGTTGAGTTCTAAAAGAGCTGTAAGAGTCCGGAAAAAGCCAATAAAGATGTAATAATTCGTTCAAGAAATTATATAAGCTTCAAAAGAAAAAGTAGAGAAAGCCACGTCAGCTGAGAGAGTGTGAGAGACACGCAGTTGTTAGACGCGTGTGGGTGTAAGAGATAGGTTATTATACAGAGAAAGGTGAGCTGTCGTGGGTCCCACTATTTTTCTGGAAAATGGTCCCCACATCTGTTGAGTTTGGGGATAGACGCAACTTTTTACATAAACATTTGCCCAGCTACTCACCGTCGGTTTAGTGTTATAATTCTGTAATTTTGTATTAATCTATCTATCAAACATGCATTTATAATTAATCATGAGTTTGGAAATATTATAACAAATTGGACAGAGTGTTCAAAAAACTGCTGACCTAGCAAAAGCGAAAGCTAGAAAATTAACAAGTCTTCAATAAAAGAGAAAAAATATGTGTAGGCCCATGTGAGGCAATTCAGATTTATCTATATTACGAATTTGCCTCTCTCCAAAAAAAGGAAACAAATCATTTATTAAACCCATAATTAAGAAAAACCGTAGGAGATAAAAACCACACACGAGACACGACGCCTCACGAACCAACGGCTATAAATCAGTCACTGGATAAATCAACGCGATCTGAGCCGTCCATGTCAGGTTACCAGGGCAGCTGGATCGGGCAACGTCATTAAGCAGATCTCAACCGTCAGATCTCACATCAACGGTGAGGAGAAGTACTAAGCGTTTTACGGGCAGATTTCAATGGCCTTTAAGAAGAGACGATGCCTCACCTTCTTTTTCCTCGTCCTGCTCTTCAAACAAATATCCTTTCTTTCTTCCGTTCGCCGGAATTGTTTTCCGGTGCCCTTAATTGAGAGCTGTCTCACTTTAATTCCCAGAAGTTGCCGAGCTGTGATCTGGTTCTGGCGGAAAGAGAAGAGATTCCCTGAAATGATCTTGTGCCCTTCCATTGTTGTATGGCACCGGCGGTTTTGGCTAACCTAATTGAACCGTCGTTTCAGGGACATTGTGGCGCCGTTTTTATGAGGAAATACACTAACCAAACCCTTGCCGATGAGATTAACAATCCTCTGTTCAACCCTAACCCTAACCCTAATCTCACCTCGGCTTATGGGAGCAATTCATGCAAGCAGTTCGATGATTCGTTACCTTATGGAGACTACGTTTCTTTTGAGCTTGATGGCTACACTACTAGTCAGCTCAGGGAGCTAAGGAAGCGCCTCAATTTGGAGCTCGAGCAAGTTAGGGGCCTGAAGGAACGGATCGAATCGGGAAAGTTCGTGAGTGGTTCTGCTTACACTACTCAGGCTCGTAGCTTTGCTGATGAAACGAATGACGTTGGAGTGAAGAAGACGAAGAAAAAGAAAATTGGGCATGGTCAGAAGCGAAGCAATCCGTTTGTAGCGAGCGAACCTGGCCTTAAGCGTCATGTGGCTGTGGATTTGATGTCAGAGAAGGTGTTGACGAGTATGATGTCGACGTGTGGTCAGATTTTGGTGAAGCTGATGAAGCAGAAATGGTCATGGGTTTTCAACCAGCCCGTTGATGTTCTAGGTTTAGGGCTTCATGATTACCACCTGATCGTGAAGAAACCGATGGATCTGGGTACGGTGAAGCAAAATTTGGAAAAGGGGTTTTACAGATCGCCGATTGATTTTGCTTCCGATGTTAGGTTGACTTTTACCAATGCGATGTCTTATAATCCAAAAGGTCAAGACGTTTATTTAATGGCTGAGAAGCTTCTTGGTCAATTTGACACTTGGTTCAGCCCTACATTGAAGAGATTCGACGCTCAAGAGCTGAAAGTCATGGGATCGTCTTCTCGTCCTAAACCTGAGCTCAACCAAGGAGTGTGGAATCAGAGTCAGGTGGCGGATAATGTGAGGAAAGGACCTGAACAGATTTCGATTGCTAAAAAGCTAGATTCAGTGAAGACACCACCTACATTGCCTTCTCCAGTAATTGAGCTGCCACGTGTCCCCTCTCCTCCGTCACCGGTTAATCTACCCCCATCACCACAGCCACCGCCACCAGCAGCTCCTGAGCCGGTTAGCCAAGTCGAAGCTCGAAATGAAGTGGGTGAGGTGAATAAGTCAAGGAAGGGGAAGATGCCGAAGCCCAAGGCTAAGGATCCAAACAAACGGTTGATGACAATGGAAGAAAAGGCAAAGCTTGGGGTAAATCTTCAAGAACTGCCTCCTGAGAAGCTTGGACAGTTGATTCAAATTCTTAGGAAGAGAACAAAAGATTTACCTCAAGACGGAGACGAAATTGAATTAGATATCGAAGCCTTAGACAATGAGACTCTGTGGGAGCTTGATCGTTTTGTCACTAACTACAAAAAGATGGCAAGCAAAATCAAGCGACAAGGGTTCATCCAGAATATGTCAACTCCTCCAAGAAATCTGGTAAAGCAAAGTTCTGATATATTGTGTAAAAAGACGCCATTTTTTCTGTCTAGGAAGTACTGATCTCTTGTCTTTATCATCAGCCTCTGGTGACAGAAGTAGGAAGTACTGAGAAGAGAGGCAGAAAAGGAGGGGATGCAGGAGAAGAAGATGTAGACATTGGAGAAGATATACCCATTGAGGATTATCCATCAGTGGAGATTGAAAGGGATGGTACGACTGCCGCTGGTAGGTCTAGCTCTTCCGGCAGCTCCAGTTCCAGTGGCAGTTCTTCGTCTAGTGGTAATAAATTTCTTCCTTTTCCTGTGTTCTCGGGTGAACATTTCATATTTTTTTTCTTGTATAAACGTTATCTTGTGTAAACTTTATGCAGATTCGGATTCAGGGAGTTCATCTGGAAGTGATTCTGATGCGGATACTGTGCAGTCACCATTTGTGGAGACAAAAGAAGCCCCGTTATAAGTGTTGTCAAAGAGATGTTGAGCGTCTTACTCTCCTATGTTTGTTTGAACATATGTCAACTGATGTAAGCAAACAACTCCAGGGAACTGGAATGGGACGATATTGGCAGGGGTGGAACTTTGGTGTAAATGGAAAGGAAGGGAACAAACCTAAAAAAGTAAAGATTTTGAGTGTTAGGAAACAGTAGATAGAGAGAAAATTGTAAGGAGTAGTTTAGAAGTTTCTAGGCTGATGAGTTTTTTTATTTCTTCTTTCAGATTAAGCTTCTTTAGTTATTTTAGATTATTGATGACACCTTGAGCAAATGGTCGAGAGTGACGTAGTAGAAGATGACGATTTGTTCTTAATCGGAAAGCAAAAACACATTGCCCTAATCGTTGGGGATGAGTTTGGTATTAAGAAATGAACAATGTAATGAGGAATGTGAAAATAGTTCGATGACAAAGGCTAATCTCTGTTTGTTAAATTCATGAGCCATTAGTTTATCACCAACTACACATCTCTGAGATGGACAAGAAAAGAGTACAATACTTGGAAAGGCATTCTCAGTGAAGAAGCGAGTAATAACTTAATTTTATTGTATGACATTTTAAGAATCCTGAACGAGAGTGAGAGGCTAGCAACAGGACACTGTCCGTTCAAGCAGAAGCAGCCAAGAGTCCATTGTGTCTGAGCAGAGGCTCTGGGGAAGGTTCTCGTCCTCTGAACTCCACAAACACCTGTTCAATATAACAATTACATATGATTATTATAGCTCTGTAAACAAACGACTGGATATACAAGTAGAACACAAAGGAAGTAAATGTATTTTGTACTTGTAGAGGTGCTTTTCCTCCTCCCAGAGCAAGTATAGTGTTTCTGAATCTCTGTCCTGTTTCTTTTACAGCCTGTGTTTTGTAACCCAACAAAAAGAGATGTTCAAAATCTGGAAAATCGAATTCAAGGCATTTTGCGGCATATACCTTGATGTCATCTAATCCAGCATCTTCAAAAGCTGAAAACGCATCTGCTGACAAAACCTCCGCCCACTGCACGTTTTCCACGACCAAGAGAGAACAGTTTTCAAGAGATCTGTTGTACCAGTAAATTATATAAAAATAAGAGAGCTTATATATATACCTTGTAACTGTAGTATCCAGCTGCATAACCGCCTGAAAAAACATGAGAAGGTGGACAAGTGAAACAGCTATCAAATGCAGTTATGCCAAGCACATGGCTGATGTTTAAGTTTATATTCACAACAACAGAGGATATGTTTAAAGATGTGTTACCTGCAAATATATGACTGAAGCTGCAGAGGAATCTATCTTCAGGGAGTGGAGGGATCACTTGTGTTTTCTTGGATACCCTTTGATCGACATCATAGATGGTCTCTGTCTCACCTGGAACATATTTTGTGTGCAGCTCCAGATCAACTGTAGCAAACTTCAACTGGAAGAAAACAAGAGCCACAACTGACTGACATGTGTTCTACAAATCGGCAGCAGAAATATCTCAGTAAAAGTACTATATATGAGCAGTTTGATACCTGACGAAGGCTGAGGGACCCTGCACGGAATGTTCTTGCAGCCAGGAGCTTCTTGTATACATTTTCGGGAAGAGTTTCTCCTGTTTGATAATGCTTAGCAATGCTCATTAAGGTGTCCCTGAAACCACATTCAGATAATGTTCAGTATGCACTTATTAGTAAAATCCATCTACGCAACACTGCAAAGTATTGTGCCAAGAGGGCAAAAATCACGGGGGCCTAAACATTTGTCAATAAAATTTGGCAAGACAGTAGAACCCCAGTACAGGACCTGTGATAGCACCAGTTCTCCATAAACTGTGAAGGTAATTCAACTGCATCCCACTCAATATTCCGGATACCAGCCACTAGCCCCTCATCCTCTTTGGTAAGCATATGCTGAAGAGCATGCCCAAATTCATGGAAAACAGTCTCTACCTGTAAATCAGAGTGATGATCATGTCACAAGGAATGAAAATAATGAGTTTTTGACCATTGCATACAAGAGTAGGCTTATCAAGGTTCATGTCAAGCCCTCACATTAATTCCAATAGCACCAAAAGTTTCAAATATGGAAAGCTACACATAGGTCGGGAAGAGAAGTGGTCTATCTAGTACTCTTTATGACTGTTAGATTTCATCATAGCATGGCCCTTCATGCCCAGTTTCATGAGTTACCATTCCACAATAGTCGAATAAATTTAAAACTTACCTATAAGAGCAACTAATGACTATAGCATTACTAAATAACCTAAGCAACTCATTGCTTCCCATTATCTGGGTCCAAAAAAAACATTTGAAGCAAGATTTTTCAGGTAGCAATGTAACTTCTAGTTCAAAACAAACTATAGTTGTGGGCATGGCATTTACTTCATAGTTAATTGTTTCCATACTTCCTTTGCAGTCAATGTAAGCTCTACCAACTGATGTAGAATTTAAGATATTATTTACCTCACGGAATGTCATAAGGCTTGGTTTGTCACCAACTGGTGGAGTTTGGTTGCAGACCATTTGAGCAACAGGGAGCCTAACAGAGGAACCCTTTTGGGCCATGACTCGGCTACGAGAAAAAACTTCATCCATCCAAGCGCCGTCTCTCTTTTCTGAAGGACGAGAGTAGGGATCAAAGTAGAAATAAGCAGTTGGATTTCCAGAAGAATCTTTTACACAGTAGAACCTAACATTGCTGTTCCAGACCTTCAAGGCAACAATATATCATGTTAACAAACATAATAACATACTAACATGATGACCATAACCATATTAGGTTCCACATTTTTACCGGAGCTACACCATCCGCTGGCACAACATCAATTCCAAATAGTGTCTTAGCTAGACCGAAAAGCGCATCCATAACCTTTGGCAGTGAGAAGTAAGGTCGCAGTTCTTCCTACAAAATTACAAGCAGTGAGTGATTAGCATCAATAGTTTTAAGACAATATAATTGTATCACAAGACAAAGCATCTAGATGAGGACCTCATTAATATCGTATTTGGATTCACGAAGCCTCTCACTCCAGAAAGTGATGTCCCAGTGCGTCAAATTGTCAGCTTCTGCAGCACCTTGGTTCTTTGCAAAACTCTTAAGGTCTTCTATGTCTAAGTTCATAACACATGTAAAATATATTAAGGTTCTGTCTTGATAGGCCAATACAAACAAGCTATGAAAGACACCCTTAATACTTTTCTGGACATATAAATGCAGTAGTAACATACTAGTTTAAAGAACTATACATTTTTTTATGTAAGGAACTATTCATTACTTCAACGAAAATTTTCACTAGAAGTTACCTTGAACAGCCGGATCCCAAGAAGCAATGCGAAGTTTTTCTAGTAGCTCATCTGCTTTCTCTACAGTAGCCATTTTTGTGGCCATGCTTACCTGGACAAGAAGAGTGATATCAGACTTAGGCCCATGAAGGAAAGTAGCTCGACTTAGATGACTATACCTCAGCGTAATTTTTGTAACCAAGCAGCTTAGCCTTTTCCAGTCGAAGCTTCAAGATTTGGTCTATAATTGATGTGTTATCTAAATCACCCGAAGAGGCACGAGATAGGTAAGCACGGTAGACTTCTTCACGTCAGAGCAACGATTTTTGGCATGTTGCATGACAGGGAGATAACTAGGTGCATCCAGTGTAATGAGCCATGGTCCAGCGTCAGCAGTTGCATTTTCATGGCCCTACACCATCATATATCAAGAACCATCAGCAACTGAAAAACAAATGTATAAAAGCATGAAATTTTACTCTCTCAGATATCGATCATACCTTGGAAACAGCTGCTTGTGCAAACAGTCCAAGTGCTGATGGCGGCAACCCCTCGATCTCTTTCTTGTCTGTTATCACCTTTTCAAACTTCTTTGTAGAGTCCAAAACATTCTCAGAAAACTTATGGGAAAGTTTTTCGAGTTCCTATAGTGGAAAGCGGCAAATCATATAAGCAGATGATATCATTTATTACATAGATGCCATGCTTGTGGACACATGGAGATGGAGCTATGACAAACCTAGATCTATTTACTAAACAAGCTGACATTAACTCGTCAAGAGTTTTAGGTCACAAACCTGTTCAATTTTGTTAAATTCTTCTCTCTTGTCATCTTCAAGAGCAATACCACTGAGAACTGCCTCCTTTATTTGTGCTGAAAACACGCAGAGACCATACTTAGTACATATCTATAAGCACTGAAAATATAAACAGATTCCGCTTATAAGTTAAAAGAAATTTACGAAAGGGAAGTCATAATTTGTTCCTTTTTATGCCCCGTTCACAATTACTTGCCTTCAACTAATCGTTGACGAGCTTCGCCCAGTGTTTTCCAGTCTGGAGATTCTCGGATAGACTTAAATGCATCGTACAGGGGTTTGCTTTGCCCCAACCTGAGTTGGAACTTCACCTTCTCTGGCTGTAGATGAGAGTATATTTAGGAAAACAAGAAAATTAATCCTAATCTAATGAAGAAACAAACAAAAACTCATAACTCCCATTTGTCTGAATCCATAAAATTTAGTAATCAGATATATTATACACTATCTAAAATGAGCTCAGCCATACAGGTTTTGATGAAAATGTTAATGAAATCTGCAGACACCAGTTCGTAACAGCATACACAAAAGTAAATGATTTGAATCAAACCACTCATGAGCAGAAAAAAAAAACTTAAGAGAAAACAAATATGATCTACCTGAACTTCCTCAATGGCAGCACGAAGCTCAGGTGTGTCCTTGACAGCCTTAAGGTGATTCACCATTCCCCAAACAACAGATAATCGATCAATAATCTTCTCCAATGGTTCTACTAGTTTTGGCCATGAAGGCTCTACGGTTTTCTCTAGCTGCTCCAAATCAGCTTCCTGGAAAATTTCCGTACAGAAAAATAAATAAATTAAACATCAAAAGTAGTTTCACACAAATGTCAATAGTTGAACAGTCGCATAAATAATCCAATGACGTAGGAAACAGATATATGCAACATTTTACTAATACATTCATAGGATGATAGTAACAATACACAAGTCCAATAAACAAAGTTCAATAAGCAGACAAAAAATGCTAGAAACAAAAAATGATCGGGCGGTAAGAAAAAGAATGTTACGAGCTGGTGCAACAGAGCACGAATTCCAGGTCTGACATGGCGAGCATCAACAGAGTCAAACGGAGGGAAGTCAAAATTCTGCAATAGAGGATTCGAGGAGAGTGAATCTTCAGAAGCCATTGAAAAAGCAGACGACAAGAGAAAGAGACTGAAAGTGGATCTGAGGGAGACGGATGGGGCAAGGATCGATTTACAAGAAAGTTGAGGGACCAAATTGAGAATAGTTATAAAACATTGCGTTTGTTTGAGATATTTGTTGATTAAACGCTGATGCTAAAGGGTAATTTTGTCAAATCGATAACTTTCTATCATTCTGAGTTTTTGGTAAACCGGATCCTGGTAGAGACTAGAGAGATTACCATCTCGAAAGTCAAATGGTTGGTTTAAAACTTGTCCACCAACTGTTCGACGAAATGATCTTTTTAGTTTTAACTGTGTGCACTAACATGTTTTAAAGTTTACAGGTGAACCACCTGTATTGGTGACTAATAGTCTCTTGTTCAATAGCTAATCGTGACCGTGTAGCAACTAGCTCAATACTGAAATAAATATGTGCTAAAGTTTAACTCTCCTGTTGGCTTGAGAGAAAATATGTCTTCTCTTAGATATCCTCGAGTTCGCAGTTCCTTTGTGGTTAATTTAAGCTATATTTGCGATTTAGGATAAGCATCAAACATGTCTTCCTCATTTTTATAATCTGTCACAGTTCTAGTCATAAGCATTCAATATATAGATTTGTTTACTCTTAAGGTCAATTATGTAATGAGGTTATTTATCAAAAACAATTTTGATAATAGCTGAGATCACGATCTCAAAAGCATTTATCATGGTTTAGTCATTGACCTGCTGCTAAGTATACATATCAGGTGCACCATCTTTGTCTCTTGTTTTAATAGTTGGTTTTTGTAAGAATATAAGATTAAGAAACTTTAAGATTGACGTTAAGAATTAATGTAAAAAAAAGAATGAAGTAGAAACATTTTTATTGAATCAAAACTCCATAAAATATTCTAATACAATGCATACATATATATAAGGTAAAGAGGTGAAGAAAGCCCTCAAAAATATCAAGAGAGCCGTTGGAGATGTGTCATGACCGTTGGAGAAGTGGTCTCGGGGCGCAGACAACCTGGTGGGGCCGCTCGGGTGAGTTTCTCAGGGCGCAGACAACCTGGTGGGACCGGCGGAGTCTTCAACGGCTTCCTGCTGTACGGTTGGGTCCATGGTAGTGCAGGGAGCAGTCTTTGGTCCCCACGCCCCTTAAGACGTCGCTTTCACTTCACTTATCCCAAGAGGCCCGAGTTCGAGGTTCCTCGGGATGTGCGCGACTTTTGTACGGAATGTGCGCGACCGTCATACGGAATGCTTGGTCCAGCTCGGCCCACTTCGTGTACCAGGCCGAGATGTCTTCAAGTTCCAGCTCGGCCCACTTCGTGTACCAGGCCGAGATGTCTTCTCGATCCAGCTCGGCCCACTTCGCGTACCAGGCCGAGGTGTCTTCCCGATCCAGCTCGGCCCACTATGTCTTCCAATCCAGCTCGGCCCACTTCGCGTACCAGGCCGAGATGTCTTCCTGATCCAGCTCGGCCCATCTCCTACGCCCGTTGGTCGCCCGCTTCCCGAGGCTTCTCTGAGCCTTCTTCTAGCGTGCGACCCACTCTTCTTCTTGGGTTGCTTGTTCCACACTCTTTCCTTTATATGATCAATACTCCCCCTCAAGCTTAACCATAATGTCATGAAGGTTAAGTTTGGATGTCTCATAGACCCCACCTCATTAAAAACCTTAGAGAGAAAACCTTTTGGGACAAAACTCTTCTAAGGGAAAAATAGTGTGAGATTTATGAGAGAAGAGACCTTTGATCATTCTTGTGGAAGGTCCACAAGTCCTAGTTTGGGATAAATGTGATCACAAACTCTTAGACTTGCGGCTTTTGTAAAGATATCCGCTAATTGATCTTCACTTTTAGTGTAACATGGGAGAGTAATTCCTTCTTCGATTTTCTCCCGAACTTTGTGACAATCAATCTCGATGTGTTTGGTCCTCTCATGAAAGACGGAAATGGAAGTGATGTGGATTGCCGTTTGGTTGTCATAATGCATTGTGATTGGTTTTGATGAGTCAATGCCAAGATCCTTAAGGAGTGCCTTTAGACATGTGAGCTCACTTGTAAGTTTTCTCATAACCCGATATTCCGCATCGGCACTAGAGCATGACACCACCTTTTGTTTCTTAGTCTTCCATGTCACCAAATTTCCCCCAATAAATGTGCAATACCCGGTAGTAGACTTTCGATCATTCCGATCACCGGTCCAATCCGCATCAGAATATCCCACAATTTTGGTATTGTTGTTCTTTCCCATCCAAATGCCTCAATTTTGACTTCCTCTTAAGTACCGGAGAATCCTTTCCATAATGCTCCAATGATGTACAATAGGATTTTGCATATGTTGGCTTACTTGGTTCACCGCATAGCATATATCCGGTCTTGTGATTGTCAAGTAGATGAGTTTTCCCACAAGTCTTCGATATTGAGGTGCATCCTTGTATGGTTCATCATTTTTCTCCCCCTTTCGACTGACCTTGTATCCGTCTTCAAGTGGTGTAGAAGCAACCTTAGAACCTAAATCTCATATTTCACCAAGTAAATCAAGAGTGTATTTTCGTTGATAAAGAAATAGACCCTCCGAAGTGCGACATACTTCGATCCCTAGAAAGTACTTTAGTTCCCCAAGGTCTTTAATATCAAATACACTCTTAAGATAAGTCTTAGTGGAGGAAATACCGTTCTTGTCATTGCCGGTAATGATCAATTCATCCACCTAGATGAGAACCACAATTATGCCATTCGGGCCATTGGAGACAAAGAGTGTATAATCTGATTCGGATTTGTGAAAGCCACGATCTCGAAGTGTAAAGCTTAGCTTATGGTACCAATCCCGAGGAGAATGCTTAAGTCCATTGATAACTTTTCAAAGACGTAATACTTCCCCGGGTTTTACCATGCCTTCTAGTTCAGGAGGTGGGTGCATATATACTTCATCCTCAAGTTCACCTTGCAAGAATGCATTCTTGACATTCATTTGCCACAGCTCCCAATCTAAATTTGTATCCAAAGAAAGAACCACTCTTACCATATGAAGTTTTGCAACGGGTGCAAATGTGTCGGTATAGTCTTGCCCATAGGTTTGTGTGAAACCTCTTGCCACTAAACGACATTTGTAGTGTTCAATACTCCCGTCACTCTTATACTTTATAGTAAAGATCCATCGGGAGGTGACAGCCCGTTTTCCTGGTGGTAATGTTGCCGGATCCCAAGTATGGTTCCTTTCCATCGCATTGCATTCATCCATAATTGCATCTCTCCATTCTTTCCGAGTTTTAGCCTCGTCATAACTCTTCAGGATCTGTTCAAGTGCAATTTTCCCAAGGAAAGCTCTGTGATCCATAGGAACAAGGTCAAGAGAACATACCTTTTGGATAGGATGTGCCTCGGATCTCGCATTGTAACAAAACCGAGACTTGATCCTTGTGGAGGGGTCTTTGCGAGGTCTTGTACTGCATCTTAGAGGAGTCTCCATACTTGGACTAGGAGATTGAGACGTTGGTACCTCCGGAGAGGAAGAGGAGATTCAGTCGTAGGTTGCTCACTTCCAACGGATGTAGGTTCCTCAATTTATTTGGTGTCGGGGATATGTGGATGATAAAGAGGTATATCTTCATCTGTGTTTGTTGGATTGGATTCCATGCTACCAATTTGTTGAAGAAGTAGGCGTAGACTCATTCCTATCTTGAGTGGTATTGGTGAGGTCTTTGAGTTCTTCCCAATTTGGTGTAGCGAAGTATCCTTTGTCTTCTATAAACTTTACATCCCGAGAGACATAGAGGCGGTGATTGATTGGATCGAAACACTTGTAACCCTTTTGTGTGGTTGAGTATCCAAGGAACATGCATTTTGTACTCTTGGCATCGAGCTTATTACGTAATTCCCCTGGAATTGAGACATAACACACATATCCAAATACTCTCAAGTGTTCAATAAAGGGCTTTGTGCCATTAAGTACCTCATATGGTGACACATCTTGTAAGATTTTGGTTGAGAGTCGATTAATGAGGTATCACACCATTAATACCGCATCTCCCTAATATCTTTTAGGAACTTTCATATGGTACATCATGGCCCTTGATGTTTCCATAAGATGTCAGTTTTTCCTTTCCGCCACACCATTTTGTTGTGGAGTGTGTGGGCAACTTGTTTGATGGATTATGCCACATTTGTTCAAGTGATCTTTGAACTTGGTGCTTGTATATTCTCCTCCATTATCCGATCTTAGTACCTTTATTTTGCAATTGAATTGGTTAGTCACATAGTTTTGAAAATTGATGAAGGCATCAAAAACCCGATCCTTAGATGTCATTAAAGTAACCCAAGTATATTTTGATTTTTCATCAATGAAAGTTACAAAATATTTTAGGTTATCTCTAGAGGCACAAGGAGATGTCCAAACATCCGAGTGAATTAAATCAAAACAATTTTCATTAAAAGTACTAGATTTCGGGAAAATAGATTTGCAATGTTTTCCTAAAATACAAGCCTCACAAGAACTATGATCAAAAGAGTTTTTAGGCAAAATTAAACTTAAGGCTCTAGAATGGGGATGACCCAATCTAGCATGCCAAACCGAATTAAAACAAGAACCAACATTAGAGTCTAAATTGCTAACGGAAACATAGTGTAAATCCTTTGGAGCCAATTTTTCTTCTAGGATATATAACCCATCTTTGGTCATTCCTCCTCCAAGGGTTTTTCCACTCTCAATATCCTGAAATTGTACATGGTTAGGACCAAATATAGCATAGCAATTTAAATCGTATGTGGTTTTCTTAACCGAAAAAAGATTATAGGTAAATTTTGGCATATAAAACGCTTTTGTTTTCTTATTAAATACTTCCAACTCTCCTATTCCATTGATTGGAACTTTTTCACCACTAGCCACAATAACATTTCCTATGGTGGGTTTCATGTTCTTTATCAACCTAGGATTACTTATCATGTGGTGAGAAGCAGCGAAATCAATAATTAAGGAGTTAGTTGGAGTTTCAGAGAGATTAGAGATAACGGAATCCTTCAAGTTGACAATGGCTTGAATTATTTCATCAAGATCCGACCTTCTCACAATTGCACCGTTATATTTTGCACTCATCGCCATTGCTCCTCCTCCGATTTTTGATGTCTCCGCCGGTTCTTTTCCCCCAACGTTTTCTTGTGCTATGTTTGCTCTTTGTTCCTTCCACTTGTTGGGTTTGAGATGAGGATTAAGGATCCAACATTTCTCCTTTGTATGTCCCTTCTTCTTGCAATGCTCACAAACCATACTTCTCTTATCTTCATTTTTGTAAGTCACCTTGTGAGCGGTGATTAAATCCTTCTTGCTATTAATGAGCCCAATATTTCCTTGCTCCCTTTGCACTTGACCACAAACCTCATACACCGTTGGAAGCTTTTTTCCCTTAGTATGGATTTGACGAGGTCGTTGTAGCAAGGGTGTAAGCCTCCAAGTAGTCCAAAGACTTTATCTTGCTCCTTTCTTTCATTTTGCACAAGGGGATCCATTGTGCTTGGCCTTAACATTTCAAGCTCTGCCCAAAGAACCCTTATCTTTCCAAAGTAATCTTCAAACTCCATATCTTCTTGACTTAGAGTGTTTAGAGCTCTTTTAACTTCAAATACTCCAGTGAGACTGGAGACATTTGCATATACCCTCTTGAGAGTATCCCATAGTTCTTTGGCGGTTTCACAAAAGAGATAAGATTCAAGAAGATGTGGATCAAGAGAGGCGGTTATGATAGCCATTACCATTTGGTCTTCTTGGAACCATTTTTCTTGGTCGATAATTACCATGTCGGAGGAACCTTCCTTCCATTTTCCCTTATCGGTGACAATTTGAGATATTTTCTTGTGGTGGCTCTACATGACTCCATAACCCACGACTGCACAAGATCATCCTTGCATTCCTTGACCATAGCATGTAGTTAGGCCCCTTACGAATTACTGGTATACATGCCCATTTGTTGGATTCCATGGCGATTTTATCGAATTGGAAGATTTTGAGAGAATTTTCGAGATTTTGGAGATTAATGAGAGAATAAAAGCTCTAAGACTAGAAATAGAATGAGATTAGGATCTTTGTTGCTCTGATACCATGTAAGAATATAAGATTAAGAAGCTCCAAGATTGACCTTAAGAATCAATGTAAAGAAGAGAATGAAAGAGAATGAAGTAGAAACATTTTTATTGAATCAAAACTCCATAAAATGTTTCAATACAATGCATACATATATATAAGGTAAAGAGGTGAAGAAAGCCCTCAAAAATATCAAGAGAGCCGTTGGAGATGTGTCATGACCGTTGGAGAAGTGGTCACGGGGCGCAGACAACCTGGTGGGGCCGCTCGGGTGAGTTTCCCGGGGCGCAGACAACCTGGTGGGACCGGCGAAGTCTTCATCGGCTTCCTGCTGTACGGTTGGGTCCATGGCAGTGCCGGGAGCAGTCATTGGTCCCCACGCACCTTAAGACGTCGCTTTCACTTCACCTATCCCGAGAGACCTGAGTTCGAGGTTCCTCTGGATGTGCGCGACCTTCGCACAGAATGTGCGCGACCATCGTACGGAATGCTTGGTCCAGCTCGGCCCATTTCGTGTACCAGGCCGAGATGTCTTCAAGTTCCAGCTTGGCCCACTTCGTGTACCAGGCCGAGATGTCTTCCCGATCCAGTTCGGCCCACTTCGCGTACCAGGCCGAGGTGTCTTCCCGATCCAGCTCAGCCCACTTCGTGTACCAGGCCGAGATGTCTTCCGATCCAGCTCGGCCCACTTCGCGTACCAGGCCGAGATGTCTTCCCGATCCAGCTCGGCCCATCTCCTACGCCCGTTGGTCGCCCGCTTCCCGAGGCTTCTCCGAGCCTCCTTCTAGCGTGCGACCAACTCTTCTTCTTGGGTTGCTTGTTCCACACTCTTTCCCTTATATGATCAATAGTTTTTACTCAGATATGGCCAACTCAATCTTGTTCGTTTCTTTTGTTTTGGTTATCCCTTTTGTCTGTTCACTTCACTTTGACATACGTCGTTTTGAATCAGATGATCCTGAATTGGCATACCAAGGAGATGCAAGAGCAGACGGGGCTGAGCTTAACAACATTGGCTACACATGCCGTGCCGGTTGGGTTACTTATGGTAAGGAGATTCCTTTATGGGTTCCGGGTTCCTGTAGGCCTTTCAGATTTTACTACCCTTTTCTCCTTTAGAATTGATGCTCGGGGCGTTGGGGACGGTACTTACGGTCAAGGGTTCGCTTTCTTTCTAGCTCCGACAAGAGTCCAGTTACCTTCCAACTCTGCTGGTGGCTTCTTGGATCTATTCAGTGAAACCAATGTTGAGTCTTCTTCTTTCCCACTTGTTCATGTCGAATTTGACACATTTTTTAATTCAAACTGGGACCCTCTCAATTTGACATCTCATGTGGGAATCAACAACAACTCTCTTGTTTCCTCTAACTACACAACCAAGATATAGGTCGTGTACTCATCGTCTATGATTCCGCTAGAAGAAACTTAAGCGTCTCTTGGACTTACGACTTAACATCTGATCCTTTGGAGAATTCAAGCCTATCTTACATCATTGATCTTTTAAAGGTACTGCCATCAGAAGTTACGGTTGGGTTTTCTGGTACAACTGGAAGCGTCACCCAGGGAAATAGACTTATCACATGGGAGTTCAGTTCAGACCTGGAGTTAGAAGATATAAAGAAAAGTCAGAATGACAGGAAGAGGATGATAATTGGTATTTCAGTTTCAGGTTTTGTTTTGCTGGCCTTGTTAATTGCCTCGCGCATAGTCCTCTTAAAACGGAAGCAGTGGAAGAAGAAAGAAGAGGAAACAACAAACTTCGATAAATGAAGATCTCGAAAGAGGAGCAGGACCAAGAAAGTTTACTTATAACGAACTTGTAGTAGCTGCTAACAACTTTTCGGATAAAGGGTACTTACATGGCTTTGATATGATGGTTGCGATAAAGAAGTTTGCTGGCGGGTCTAAGCAGGGAAAAAGAGAGTTTACTACAGAAGTAAAGATAATCAGCAGTTTGAGACATCGAAACCTTGTACAACTCATTGGTTGGTGTCATGAGAAAAATGAGTTTCTATTTGGTAAAAAACCGCATCTGGCTTGCCCTGTGAGGTGCAAGATAACTCTCAGTCTAGCGTCTGCGTTGCTCTATCTTCATGAGGAGTGGGAGCAATGTGTTGTGCACAGAGACATCAAGGAAAGTAATGTGATGCTTGACTCCAATTTCAATGCCAAGTTTGGTGATTTCGGGTTGGCTAGATTATGGACCACGAGCTGGGTCCACAGACTACAGGGTTAGCAGGAACATTTGGCTACATGGCTCCAGAATACATAAGCACCGGAAGGGCAAGCAAAGAATCTGATGTTTTTGGTGTGGTTACATTAGAGATTGTAACAGGAAAACAATCTGTGGATCCAAGACAAGGAAGAGTGGAGCCTGAAACAAGCCTCGTAGAGAAAGTGTGGGATCTGTATGGAAAAGGACAAGTTACCACAATAATTGATGAGAAACTCAGAATCCATGGCTTCGACGAGAAGCAAGCAGAATGTCTCATGGTTGTTGGACTATGGTGTGCTCATCCTGATAGAAACTCGAGGCCTTCCATAAAACAAGCAATCCAAGTGTTGAATCTCGAAGCACCAATGCCTCATCCTCCAACCAAAATGCATGTGGCTACATATCATGACTCAACTTAAAGTACTACGACGTCAGTCAACTCTAGTGGAGGTACCGCAACGTTTTCAAGTGTTCAACTTGGTCGTTGACCTGATCTGTGTTGCTGTATAATGTATATTATTCTCTTTTGCTCCTGTTTCTTCTGTGTCATTCTTGTTGGTTCTGTTATTATTTACTGAATGATTCTAAGGTATGCAAATATTTTTGGCTTTTAGTTTTCTCATTGCTTTAGAAGATAACTTTGTTTTGTTTTTGGGTCTCTTCTTCAACGTACCAACAGGCTTATATTTCAACTTTGGAATCTTATAAGTTATACCATTGTTTATCAGTTATCACATTCCTTTCATGATAATACAAATATACTTAGTTGACTAACAAAATTACAATATACGGTTTTTAAGGTTGACGCTAAATATTTTATTTGAGGTTCAGCTAGCTATCTTATTTTTTCTAATCATAGATTTTTCATTGACCTGATGGAATCCATTTGTTCTTAATGAGTTTATACGCTTATAAATGGTTTCTTGAGTTATAGTGTTCTAATGATTTTCCAAAGAAAATATCTTTTTTACTTTTCATTCTGTGCATTAACAATTAACATGTTTTGAACTTTACAGATGAACCACCTTGTGTTCAAGAGTTAATCATGGTCGTGTAGAAACTAGCCCAGTGGAATAAATGTCTTCTCTTTGTTTTAAGCTATCTTATGATTTAGGATGAGCATCAAACATCTTTTCCTCATTTTTATAAGCTGTCGTTGTCAAAAGTCGGGAAGTCATAACCAATCAATATAGAGATATGATTTGTTTACTCTTAAACAATTCCTGTGATAGCGATTACGGTCTCGAAGGAACTCATCTTTATAATCATGGTTTAGTCATTGACTTGCTGCTAAGTTTATATACGTCTTTGTCTCTTGTGTGCTAATAGTTGCTTCTCTCTGCAAATATGGCCAACTTAATCTTGTTCTTTACCTTTTTTTTGCTTGTCCCTTTTGTCTATTCAGTTAAGTTTAACATAGCTCGTTTTAGATCAGATGATTCTAAAATGGCATACCAAGGAGATGCAAAAGCAGACGATGTTGTGGAGCTTACCAACATTGACTACACCAGCCGTTCAGGTTTGGCTACTTATGGCAAGGAGATTCCTTTATGGGTCCCGGGTTCCGGTAGGCCTTCAGATTTCAGTACCCGTTTCTCCTTCAGAATTCAATTGATACTCGGGGCGTTGGGACTATTGGACATAGAGGAAAAGTGTATCTCAAGGAATAAACACAAGAAGGAATAAGGAATGTGGGCCTAGGATGCATAATGGGCCGAGTAACACTTAGGCCGAGACGCAGGAAGGAAGCCTCGGACGTGGAAGAAAATTGGGCCGAAGGAGTCTCGGACGCAGGAAGAAGAGGCCTCGGATGCGGGAAGAAACTTGGGCCGAGGAAGCCTCGGACCGTGCAGTGACGCGGGAAGAAGGCCTCGAACAAGTGGACCGAGGATGGATCGACCCAAGGACGTGCGGATCATCCGAAGGCGCACCTACTCCGTACGGAAGGACGCGCGCATCCCGAGATGAGTCAATCGAAGGTCTCTCGGGATATGTGCGGGGAAAGTGATGTTTGAGGAAAGGTGGGACCACTTCTGACCCTAAGGCTTCTACCTACCCATCCCAGGACTGCAGAAAGCCGTTGAAGACCTTCGGGACCCACCGGGACGCCTGCGCCCTCACCTACCGCGGGACCACGCTCCAACTGCCCGCGGGACCACCAGCCGCCGGGGACCACTCCCTCCAACGGTCATGAAGCTCTCCAACGGTTATGAAGATATTTTGGAGAGCTCTTTGGGCCCTTGTGCTATATATATTTGTATAGAACCTTGTGTGACACTTAATGGAATTTTAAGCAATTAAAATGCATTATTCTCTTCTTCATTCTCTCACAAAATCACATACTCTCTACATACTATTCTCTTAAATTCTTACATGGTATCAGAGCATTAGAGATCATAATCTCACTCTACTTCTAGTCTCAAAACTTTTTCATTAATCTCAAAATTTTCGAGAAATTTTCTCAAAATCTCAATTTTTCGATAAAACTATTATGGAATCCAACAAAGGGGCATGTATACCAGCAATCCTCAAGGGGCCTAACTATATGCTATGGTCAAGAACTGCAAGAATGATCTTGTGCAGCCGAGGACTATGGAATCATGTAGAGCCACCACAAGAAAAGGGTTCGAATGTCACCGATAAGGGAAAAGAAAAGGAAAGTTCTCCCGACATGATAACCATCGATCAAGATAAATGGTTTCAAGAAGATCAAACGGTAATGGCAATCATAACCGCATCTCTTGATCCACATCTTCTTGAATCATATCTCTTTTGTGAAACCGCAAAAGAATTGTGGGATACTCTTAAGAGAGTATATGCAAATATCTCCAACCTTACTAGAGTATTTGAGGTGAAAAGAGCCCTCAATACTCTAAGTCAAGAAGACATGGAATTTGAAGATTATTTTGGAAAATTACGGGTTCTTTGGGTTGAGCAGGAGATGTTAAGGCCAAGCACAACGGATCCTCTTGTCCAAAACGAACGAAAGGAGCAAGATAAAGTGTTCGGGCTACTTGGAGGCTTGCACCCTTGCTACAATGACCTCGTGAAATCCATATTAAGGGAAAAGAAGCTTCCAACGGTGGATGAGGTGTGTGCTCAAGTACAAAGAGAACAAGGAAATATAGGACTCATTAATGGCAAGAAAGACTTAATCACCGCACACAAGGTCATGTACAAAAATGAAGATAAGAGGAACATGGTGTGTGAGCATTGCAAGAAAAAGGGACACACAAAGGAGAAATGTTGGATCCTCAATCCTCACCTCAAACCCAACAAGTGGAAAGAACAAAGAGCAAACATAGCTCAAGAAGAAATCGGAGGAGAACAAGTGGAAAACCCAAAACCCGAAGGAGGGGTCACGGCAATGAGTGCAAAATCCCATGGTGCAATTGTGAGAAGATCGGACCTTGATGAAATTATTCAAGCCATTGCCAACTTAAAGGATTCCGGTATCTCTAATCTCTCTAAAACTCCAATTAATTCCTTAATCGTTGATTCCGGTGCTTCTCACCATATGATAAGTAATCCTAGGTTGATAAAGAACATAAAACCAACCATAGGAAATGTTATTATAGCTAATGGTGAAAAAGTCCCTATTAATGGTATAGGAGAATTGGAAATATTTGATAAGAAAACCAATGCCTTTTATATGCCTAAATTTAACTCGAATCTACTTTCGGTTAAGAAAACCACATCCGATTTAAATTGCTATGCTATCTTTGGGCCTAACCATGTACAATTTCAGGATATTGAGAGTGGAAAACCCCTTGGAGGAGGAATAACCAAAGATGGGTTATATGTTCTAGAGGAAAAATCGGCTCCAAAGGATTCACGATATGTGTCTATTAGTAATTTAGATTATAATGTTGGTTCTTGTTTTAATTCGGTATGGCATGCTAGGTAGGGTCATCCTCATTCTAGAGCCTTAAATTTAATATTACCTAACAACTCATTTGATCATAGTTCTTGTGAGGCTTGTATTCTAGGAAAACATTGCAAGTCGGTTTTTCCGAAATCTAGTACTATTTATGCAAATTGTTTTGATTTAATTCACTCGGATGTTTGGATCTCTCCTTGTGCCTATAGAGATAACTTAAAATATTTTGTGACTTTCATTGATGAAAAATCAAAATACACTTGGGTAACTTTAATGGCATCTAAGGATCGAGTTTTTGATGTTTTCATCAATTTTCAAAATTATGTGACAAACCAATTCAATTGCAAAATAAAGGTATTAAGATCGGATAATGGAGGCGAATATACAAGCACCAAGTTCAAAGATCACTTGAATAAATGTGGAATAATTCATCAAACAAGTTGTCCACATACTCCACAACAAAATGGTGTGGCGGAAAGGAAGAATCGACATCTTATGGAAACTTCAAGATCAATGATGTATCACATGAAAGTTCCTAAAAGATATTGGGGAGATGCAGTATTAATGGCTTGCTACCTCATAAATCGACTTCCAACCAAAATCTTAAATGATTTATCACCATATGAGGTACTTAATGGTACAAAACCGTTTATTAATCACTTAAGAATATTTGGATGTGTGTGCTATGTTTTAATTCCAGGAGAATTACGGAATAAGCTTGATGCCAAGAGTACAAAATGCATATTCCTTGGATACTCAACTACACAAAAAGGATACAAGTGTTTTGATCCAATAAATCACCGAATATATGTCTCTCGGGATGTAAAGTTCATCGAAGATCAAAGATACTTTGCTACACCAAATTGGGATGAACTTAAAGATCTCACTAATACCACTCAAGATAGGAATGAGAGTTTGTGCATGCTCCTTCAACAAATTGGTATCAAGGAAACAATTCCCACAAACATCGAAGAAGAGATGCCACATCAACATACCTCCAATAATGAAGAAAATGAACTCACAACCATTGAGAGTGAGCAACCAATGGAGGAAACAACTTCCCCTTCTTCATTGGAGGTACCAACATCCCAAACTCCATCTATGGAAATTCCACTAAGACGAAGTACAAGACCTCGTAAAGACCCCTCCACAAGGATCAAATCTCGGTTTTGTTACAATACAAAGACCGAGGCACACCCTATCCAAAAGGTATGCTCTCTTGACCTTGTTTCTCAAGATCATAAGGCTTTCCTTGGAAAAATTACACTTGAACAGGTTCCGAGAAGCTATGATGAAGCTAAAACTCGGAAAGAATGGCGTGATGCAATTACGGATGAGTGCAATGCGATGGAAAGAAACCACACATGGGATCCGGCAATTTTACCACCAGGAAAACGGGCAGTCACATCTCGTTGGATATTTACCATCAAATATGGGAGTATCGAACGGTACAAATGCCGTTTGGTTGCTAGAGGTTTCACACAAACCTATGGACAAGACTACACCGATACATTTGCACCCGTTGCAAAACTTCATACGGTACGTGTGCTTCTATCTTTGGCTACAAATTTAGCTTGGGAGCTATGGCAAATGGATGTCAAGAATGCGTTCTTACAAGGCAAACTTGAAGATGAAGTGTACATGCATCCACCTCCCGGATTAGAAGGAATGATAAAACCCGGGGAAGTCCTACGTCTTCGCAAAGCTATATATGGCCTCAAGCAATCCCCTCGGGATTGGTACCATAAACTTAGCTTCACACTTCGGGATCGAGGCTTCCACAAATCCGAGTCGGATCACACACTATTTCTCTCCAATGGACCAAGTGGCATCATTGTGGTTCTCATTTACGTAGATGACTTGATCATTACCGGCAATGACAAGGACGGTATTTCTTCCACTAAGACTTATCTTAAGAGTATATTTGATATTAAAGATCTTGGTGAACTAAATTATTTTCTAGGCATTGAAGTATACCGCTCTTCGGAGGGTCTATTTATTTCCCAACACAAATACATTCTTGATTTGCTTGATGAAATAGGAAATTTATGTTCAAGATTTGCTTCCACACCCCTTGAAGATGGCTACAAGGTCCGTCGAAAGGGGGAGAAAAATGATGAACCATACACGGATGCACCTCAATACCGAACACTTGTCGGAAAACTCATATACTTGACGATCACAAGACCGGATATATGTTATGCGGTGAATCAAGTGAGCCAACATATGCAAAATCCAACATTGCATCATTGGAGCATTATGGAAAGAATTCTTCGGTACTTAAGAGGAAGTCAAGATCGTGGTATTTGGATGGGCAAGAACAACAATACCGAGATTATTGGATATTGTGATGCGGATTGGGCCGGTGATCGCAATGACCGAAAATCAACCACCGGATATTGCACATTTATTGGGGGAAATTTGGTGACATGGAAGACCAAGAAACAAAAAGTAGTATCATGCTCAAGTGCCGAGGCAGAATACCGGGCTATGAGAAAACTTACAAGTGAGCTCACATGGCTAAAAGCACTCCTTAAAGATCTTGGTATTGACTCCTCAAAGCCAATCACTATGCATTGTGACAACCAAGCGGCAATTCACATCGCATCCAATTCGGTGTTTCATGAAAGGACCAAACACATAGAGATTGATTGTCACAAAGTCCGGGAGAAAATCGAAGAAGGAATTACTCTTCCATGTTACACCAAAAGTGAAGACCAATTGGCGGATATCTTTACAAAAGCCGCAAGTCTAAAAGTTTGTGATCATATTTATCCCAAACTAGGACTTGTGGATCTTCCAAAAGAATGATCAAAGGTCTCATAAATCTCACACTCTTTTTCCCTTAAGAGAATTTTGTCCCAAGAGGTTTTATCTCTAAGGTTTTTTTTTAATGAGGTGGGGTTTATGAGACATCCAAGCTTAACCTTAATAAATTATGGTTAAGCTTGAGGGGGAGTATTGGACATAGAGGAAAAGTGTATCTCAAGGAATAAACACAAGAAGGAATAAGGAATGTGGGCCTAGGATGCATAATGGGCCGAGTAACACTTAGGCCGAGACGCAGGAAGGAAGCCTCGGACGTGGAAGAAAATTGGGCCGAAGGAGTCTCGGACGCAGGAAGAAGAGGCCTCGGATGCGGGAAGAAACTTGGGCCGAGGAAGCCTCGGACCGTGCAGTGACGCGGGAAGAAGGCCTCGAACAAGTGGGCCGAGGATGGATCGACCCAAGGACGTGCAGATCATCCGAAGGCGCACCTACTCCGTACGGAAGGACGCGCGCATCCCGAGATGAGTCAATCAAAGGTCTCTCGGGATATGTGCGGGGAAAGTGATGTTTGAGGAAAGGTGGGACCACTTCTGACCCTAAGGCTTCTACCTACCCATCCCAGGACTGCAGAAAGCCGTTGAAGACCTTCGGGACCCACCGGGACGCCTGCGCCCTCACCTACCGCGGGACCACGCTCCAACTGCCCGCGGGACCACCAGCCGCCGGGGACCACTCCCTCCAACGGTCATGAAGCTCTCCAACGGTTATGAAGATATTTTGGAGAGCTCTTTGGGCCCTTGTGCTATATATATTTGTATAGAACCTTGTGTGACACTTAATGGAATTTTAAGCAATTAAAATGCATTATTCTCTTCTTCATTCTCTCACAAAATCACATACTCTCTACATACTATTCTCTTAAATTCTTACAGGGACTTTGTAACTACGGTCATGGGTTCATCTTCTTTCTAGCTCCGGCAAGAATCCTGTTGCCTCCCAACTTAGCTGGTGGCTTCTTTGGTCTATTCAATGAGACCAATGTGGAGTCTTCTTCTTCCACACTTGTTCATTGTCGAATTTGACACATAAAGTAATCAAAACTGGGACACTCTTGAGATGACATCCCATGTGGGGATCAACAACAACTCTCTTAGATCGGCTAACTACATTTCTTAGAATGCAAGCACACACAATCAAGATATATCCATGTACTCATCATGTATGATTCCGCTAGAAGAAACTTGAGTGTGTCTTGGGACTTACAACTTAACATCTGATCCTTTGGAAAATTCAAGCCTATCTTGCATCATTGATCTTTCAAAGGTACTGCCATCAGAAGTTACGGTTGGATTTTCTGGCACAACTGGAAGTGTTACCCAGGGAAACAGATTTTTAGGGCATCTCCAACAAAGATCCTCATTTTGAGGGTGGTCAAACCTCAAAATGATGTTTTGAGGTGAGTGAACTCCAACAATGATCTTCAAAAAAAACCTTAAAACTATTGGTAATTTGCATTATAGTCCATAACAATAATAATAGTTTAAAATGATAATAAACTTCATAGTTATACATAAAACATACAATTAAACATTACACACAATATTACATGAAAATATAAAGTTATAAAGTTGCATAATAATTTAAAATTACATATATAATGATAAAACATATATTACACAAATAATATCAATATTAAATATCAATACTTCCGTAATGCTTCCATATATGATCGATTAATCCGTTTCGAAGGGATAAATGAGCTTCTCTGTTTTTAATTTTTAGATTGCGAGCTAAAAATTGTTGAAAACACGTATTTTCATTTACCGCCATTTCAACTGTTGTCTCTGGTGCTAATCTTGAATCTGTAATCTCCCAAAACTCTTTTTTTTTTTCATTGTGCAATATTATGGTGATATTGGAGCTTCCGGATCAGATTTACCCGAGTACTAGTATTGTGGAACAACCTATAATATTTGTATTTATGTAATTTGTCTTTAATTTTGTAGTTTGTCTTTAATTTTTTAATTTGTCTTAAAATTTGTAATTTGTCTTTCATCTTGTAACTTGTATTACAAATTATGTATTTTTTGTTTGTAAAATATTTTATTTGATGTTATGTAATATTTATTCTAGATTAAAAACTTTAATTTTATATTAGTGGGCTTATTTGATATAAAACAAAATTTAATAGTAAAATTAAAGTTATGTATAAATCAAAGGACTAAATCATAAATATCCAATAGTTTTAAGGGCTTCAATAGTGAAACCACGAATTTGAGGTTGCACTATTCAAAACTTTAAATTTTGAGGTTTTAAGGATTTGTTGGATATACAAAAACCTCAAAATTTGAGGGTTGGAGGGCTTGTTGGAGATGCCCTTAGTAAACTGAATGTAAATCTCTTAATTGAAATGAGTGTAATACTCTTGTTTATATACAATTGCGACTAACATAAGCTTAGACTAAAGATTAATCTATACATATTACAATAATAATCCCCCTCAAGATGGGACAAAGATATTGAGAAAACTCATCTTCCCTACTAACTTCTTGAAGTGAGCAGGATATAAAGGCTTGATGAAAAGATCAACTAGTTGCAATTCAGATTTCACATGGAAGAGCTTGAAATGACCTGCAACTAGACGTTCACAAACATTATGGCAATCAGACTCGATGTGCTTTGTCCGCTCGTGAAACACAAGATTATTGGCTATATGAATGGTAGTTGTGTTGTCACAAAAAATCAGAGTGGGTTGTTGTAAAGGAACATGAAATTCACGAGGGAACTGAGTGAGCCACATGATCTCATCAGAAGCAACAGAGAGACTATGATATTCAGCCTTAACAGAAGACTTGGAGACCACTTGCTGCTTCTTTGATTTCCAGCAAACAAGAGAGTACCAAGAAAGACACAATACCCTAAAGTAGAGCAGCGTGTGTCAAGGCAAGAAGTCCAATCAGCATCAGCAAAACTTGTAATTGTAGTGTAGATTTAGCAGAATAGATCAGCTTTTACCAATTGTGCCTTTGATATAATGCAAAACTTTGAGAACAACCTGGTGATGTTCCTTGCGGGGTATAGCAGAAAATTGACTCAATTTGTTAACAGCAAAAGTAATGTCAGGATGAGTGATCTGCAAGTACATAAGTGATGTTCCTCATATTTTGTCGGTTTTGAGTTCATTATTACAGTTATATTTGGGAAATTTGTCTATGTTTTATTGAGATTTCAGGTCAAAAACGTTCGGAGTTGGAATCATGTTTGAAGGTGGACTTTGGAGAGGTTTGAAGCATTTTCCGACATTCTCCACGAAAGGAAGGACGGATCGATCTATCAAGGATCGATCGATCAATCATCTCAAAGGATGATGCGCACGGTCTGAAGAACGAACTAGTCTCTGAGAAGATCGACTCATTATCCAGGAGATCGATCGAGCGCCCATTGCTCGATCGATCCTAGCCTTTCGCAGAAACCTAATTTCGACATTTTGTACTCCTGTTTTAGGCCATATAAATACTCTTTTTCCTATTCTTTTTGGAGAGCAGTCTTTTATCTTCTAAGAACGACATTTTATAGAGTTTTAAAGTTTGTAAGCTAGGAAGAAGTTCTCTTCACACCTGAGAAGAATTTTTGAATCCTCTTTATTATTTCTTTATGCAATCTCAATTTCAGTTCATCATGATTTGCTTTATTCATCGTTTTATGTCTGAGTAGATCTTAGATCGGATTTAGGGATTCTAGGGTTTTAGAATTCACTGTTGGGGAACAAATATGATTGATTAGTAGATGATTCTCCTTCTAATACTTGAATCTAATGCATAGATTAGCCTGGTCACCTAGTCAATGATTTTAGGTTATTAACCTTCCATAAGATTGTTAAGAACTAGAACTAGATTAAAAGAGCAATTCCTTCACTACCAACGAGAGTTGATGCTAGGTTGGATTGTGGGTAATTGAACCCAAACGATAAAGCTTATTTGTAATATGAAACCAACGAGAGTTAGGACCTTTAGGTTATTGATAGAGGGGTAGATTCAAGGAGAGTTTGTTTTTCTTTATTCATGTTCAAGCCGAGAATAAGATTAGAGTAGTTCATGAATAGTTTCCCCGACATGAATTCTAACTCCCGAATGAATACCCGACATCCGATTGCTTTAATTATTTGATTACATTCACATCTAAGTTGTTAGAATTCACTTCTCTTATTTGATTGATATAGCTTGCAACTCGATAGAAATCGATAGTGTAACTTGGTTCTCCGTAGATTCAATCCCTAGAATACTATTTCGTTTATTGTGCACTTGAAATAGGATATAGGGTTAAAACTCGTTGTATCAATAAGCCGCCCAATCAAGAATCTATATGTTGCAGCATCCACCAAATCACCTCCAGTATCAGCAGAAAGCTAAATGTTAGGATCCATAGGAACACTCGCCGGCTTGCAGCCAAGTAAACATGTGTCATCCAAAAATCCAATGCATATTTGCGTTGACATACATGAGTACCTTCATCTGATCTATCAATCTCAAGTCCTAAGAAATACTTCAAGGAACCAAGATCATGGAGCTTGAAATAAGACTGCAACTAAATTTTCAAGGCAGCCACAGTAGCATCATTGTTACTTGCAATGATTATGTCATCGACATATACAAGTACACAAAGGAAAGAACCATCAGATATCTTCAAGAAACAAGTATAATCAGACTCAGATTTTACAAAACCAAGACCAAGCAAAGTCATAGAAAACTTGAGAAACCACTTCCTACTAGCTTGCTTAAGCCCATAAAGAGACTTCTTGAGTTTGCAGACAACTTTCAGAGGCAAATTGTCCCCTTTTCTCGCAGCATATCCTTGAGGCATAGACATATAAATCTCTTCATCAAGATCCCCATTGAGAAATGCATTAGAGATGTCTAACTGAGTCAAAGACCAACCATATATAGCTGCAAGACTAAGAAGCAATTTGACAAAAGTAAGCTTGGCAACTAGAGAGAAGGTGTCATTATAACCAATCCCCTTTGATTGACTATAGTCTTTGGCAACTAACCGAGCCTTATAACATTCAACACTGCCATTTGATTTGTACTTGATCTTATACACCAATTTACAGTCAATACAAGACTTATCTGGAGGCAAAGAACATATGTCCCATGTATCATTCTCTTCGAGAGAAGTAAATTCAACTCCCACAACATCACACCAAACATGAAACTTATGAGCCTCTGCATAGATTGAGGGTTCTTTTATTTTGTCTAGTGAAGTCAAGAATGAAAGATAAGGAGAAGAAACCTCATCATAGGAAATGAATTTTGCTATTTCATGCGGAGTTGAAGACATTACTGAATTACAATAATAATCTCGAAGATAAGCAAGAGTTTTCGTTTTCCTATGTGACAATGGAACAGAAGGTTCAGTATCAATGCTCGCAGATTCAACAGAGCATTGAGACCTCGAAGAAGATAAAGAATCAGAAGGTGCTTTATCAGATGTATGATTTGGCATAGGAAATTCAACAGTTAGATCAAGAAAGAAAGTTTGTGTAAACTTATCCAGATCTGAAACTGGAAAAGGAAAGAGCTCTTCATGAAAGACAACATGTCTTGATATAAAAATATCATGTGTTTCTATATCAAGAATACGAAAACTTTTGAAGCCAACTTGATAGCCTAGAAACACACAAGCTCTAGAACGAGGTGATAATTTATATCTGTTTTTAGAAGAGGTTGATGCATATGCAAGACAACGAAGACTTTTAAGTGAGAATAGTCTGGTAGTTTCTTAGTTAAAGCTTCAAAAGGATATTTGTTTTCAAGAATAGGAGTTGTAAGTCGATTTCTGCTTTGATTTATAAGAGGATGGATATTCATGCTTCTTATAACATTTGTCTTCAACATGTCCCACATTTCCATAGTAAATACAAACAAGCCTACTCTTCTTTTCGGGAACAGCATAGTTGGAAGTAGTATCTGTCTATTGAACATGAAAAGCTGAAGTGTTAGAATCATTAGAAATCATAAGAGGAGCGGATAGTTGACTATCTTCTTGATCCAGAATATTAAGCACTTTTGACATGCTTGGTATATGTTTCTTCGTGAGAATCTGACTCCTGGTAACATCATGTTTTCATTAAGCCCCATGAGGAAGTCAATAAGTCTATCAACTTCTCGCTCAGCTAAGAGACCTTCAACAGTATGTATACGAGTCTGAGAACTCGATAATTTTTCCCACAAAGATTGCATATGTGTGTGATAAGAAGACAAATCTAAACCTCCTTGGCGAAGATAATTTATTTGCTTCCTAAGCTTATAGAGTCGAGGTAAATTCGATTTGTGAACCTTGGTGTGCAAATCCTTCCAAATATCTGATGCATTCTTGAAATACAAAATACTTGTATAGATTTTTTCTTATGCACACAATTCATAATCCATGATTTGACCATGCTATTACATTTAATCCAGATCTTTAAAAGAGGATCAGAATCCGCAGGTTTTGGAATATAACCATCTAGGAATCCCATTTTATTCTTAGCCTCAATACTAGTGGTAATCGCAATCATCCAGGTGTTATAGTTTCCACCATCTAAAGGTTCCGCAGTCAAAACTAAGTCAGGATGATCAGCACCTTGAAGATAATACGGACTATGAACATTATCAAGAGAATCGGAGATGCAGAAGAGAATATCGGATGAAATTGGTTGTTGAAAATCAACGCGATTCGAAAAACTAGAAGACTTACCGCGAGATTTCGGAGGAAGATACTCCGATACATCAGGCGGTGAGATTCGCTGATCTGCTTTACCGCGTCTTCCCATTGAAATTAGCTCAGTTGAAGAATCTGAGATGCACAGGATACTACGATGAAGATGAATCGGCTCAGAATGAAGAGTAACACGATAACAGATTTCTCCGGCAAAGATACAAGCTCCGGCGAAGAAGAAGAGTAAATGCAGCGGAAAAATTGAGAGGAGAAAAAAAACGATTGCGGTTGTTAGAGAATTATCGCTCTAATACCATTTTAGTAAACTGAATGTAATTCTCTTAATTGAAATGAGTATGATATTCTTGTTTATATACAACTGAGATTAACATAAGCTTAGACTAAAGACTAATCTATACTTAGTACAATAATACAAACTTATTGCATGGGAGTTCAGTTCAGACCTGGAGTTAGAAGATACAAAGAAAAGTCAGAATAGATGGCTTGGACGAGAAGCAAGCAAAATGTCTCATGGTTGTTGGACTATGGTGTGCTCATCCTGATAGAAACTCTAGACCTTCCATAAAACAAGCAATCCAAGTGTTGAATCTTGAAGCATTAATGCCTCATCTCCCAACCAAAATGCTTGTGGCTACATATCATGTCTCAACTTCAAGTACTACAACATCAGTCAGCTCTACTGGAGCTACAGTAACGTTTTCAAATGCTCAACTTGGTCGTTGACCACATCTGTGTTGCTGTGTTTGTTGTATATATCATCTTTTACGCTTTGTTTTTTCTGTCATTCTTGATGTTTCTGTGTCTCTGCTTCGTGTTTCTTTTATTATGGATTGATCTTTGCTTCGATTTCAGCTTCTGGTTTGGGCTTATAAAACTCACAACTTCTGGTTTCACTCTTTTGTGTTGGGCTTATAAAACTCATAATAAAAGATAAAATTTGAAATGAAAGAAAAAACGCGCCAGGAAGGGGTCGAACCTTCGGCCTTCTGCTTAGGAAACAGACGCTCTATCCACTGAGCTACAGGCGCTTATTGTTACACTTATACATAATAAAATTATTAAACAAATGTAAAATGTCATTTCACAGAGAAAATTGGTTGAACTGACTTCGCTAACTAAAAAATCACATTGGTGAGTTTGTTGGCGATTTAATTTGGGCTTTAGAGGCCGACCAAAGAAAAGCAGTGATTACTATTTTGTTAAAGAAATAAAACTAGAATGGTATTAAGTATTAACGGGTTTAGTTCACCAACTAACACAATAAATCTTCCCTACTTAGACTACGCATGCCATTGTTTGTCTTTATCTAAGACTAGTAATTTACTTCAGACAAACCAAGTTACTAAACTAAGTGATTGTATTATACATTTAAATTTACTTAAGTGATGCTAATATATATGAAAAGTTATGTATTGCGTTTAGACATCTATAAATACTTGTATGAACTGAGTATGACATTTTCAGACAACAATGTTCAAAAGCAAAAAAAGGATACACAACAAGTCGATTAGTTTCACTTGGGTTGTCTCACGGAAAGTTAGTTGATTTTAATGCTTTAGGTCATAAGTCATAAAGTAGTTTAGTCCACGAAAATTAAGGAATCCATCAACGCCAATATAGATTAGTGTCACAAGTTTGAGATGGGTCCATGTTGTCACGCATGACAAATTCACAATGGTTATGTTGAGAAAGAAAATCATTATTTATTCGTAAACCAAAACAATTATAGCCATCATTATAGAAATGATAACTCTTCATGTTATTATTAAGTCTCAAAACAGGGATTATGTAGTAGAAACTTCTTTTTGTATTATGACTCGAAAGTGATCGTTTATTTTGTTAATTTTAAGGCTATAATATATATATGGTTGGATGTTAAAAAAATTCATATTAATAATCGATGGCTTAGTTTGTAGTCAAATTTGTCTGCCATATGTTGCCTCTCTTTATGCCGCCACGAAAAATTGAAAATACTAATAAGAAAAAATCAGACACCACACTGTCTATTTGTCAATTTTAAAACTAAGATTTGTAACTCCTCTAGTAGTGCACATCTAGACATCCTTTTTTAACCCTTTTCTTTTGTCTTTTCTCATTCTTCTATATTATTTTCCTCATTTCAAACCATAAACACAAAACCGATTTTCTCACTCATAATATTTCATAATATATAAAAAAAAGCTAGTGATTCATCATTCTTAAACAATCTCCACCCACATAGTTTCTCAATTTCATTAATGAAACTAAAAGATAACAACAAAAACCATAATATAACAATCTCTCACCCAAAAAACTAATAAGACCACTAAAACTAAAGTTTCAACACTTGATTTCCTTAAAATTATTTTTTATCAGTAGTTAAATGCTTAAATCCACAAAATTCCATAACCTAAATTTCTCATATCACGTAGCAAACCCACACAACAAAAATCAAATTTCAGTAAAAATTCTGTATAGTTAGATATTTAATTACTTTGTTAAAACACTTTCCACTTGTAACAACATATACTCAAATGTCTTTTTTTAAAGGAAAAAACAGATAGATTTGCTAAACAAACAAGCAAAAAGCCTAAAAGAGGTTCTTATTTCACATGGGTTATTATAAACTATTTTGCTGAGAATATAATTTGAGTGAAATGTAATTTTAACAAATCCCTTTAAATTAAAATATTCAATTCATTACAAGCAAAGGTGATGTGGTCTTAAAATATATATATATATATATATATGACGAAATTGGCCACAAAGAGCTCCAGATATTTGAACCGCCGAGTTCCTACTTAGTAAAGGCGTTAGTTACGGCATCAATCTCTAATCCTTTCATCTTCCTAAGAAAATTACTCAACTAATTTAGAAAACAGAAGATATTATATAAAAAACAAAACAAGAAAACAAAACTAAACCAGACTTGACTTGCAGTTGAAAGCAAAAAAGAAACAAAAAGTTGAGTTGTATAAATATAGCAGAGATTCCAATCCATCTTTACTCAGCAAACCTGACTCTTCTTCTAACTTTCTCATTCTTCCAAGAATAACTATTTTTCTCTTTTTTTTTCTTACAGAATAAACCAACAAATTTACAATTTCTCATCAAAACTCTGTTTTTTCCCCCAGAATTCTCTCCAATTTGTATTTCTTCTTATTCTCTGGCAAATGGAAGTTTGATTTTATTGGAGAAAATCACAGAAGAAGAAAGGAAGAATCATCGGAGCTATGGCTCTTGAAGGTATTCAATATAGAAAAAACGTGTTCTTGTCTTTTATTTTGTTTTTTGGTAAAGTACAAATTTTCGTTTGTGGAAGACGATAATTCACTTTTTGTTGTCCTTGTAACATACAAAGAGAATAACAACAAAGAAAGCAAAGAGAATCAAGAGATAGAGCTTCACATGAATGACTTAGGACTTGAAGATTCATTATCTCCAAGAGGTGTACTCGGAATCACAGTTATGGCTTCAGATTCTGAAAATAGCAGTAGTTGCAGCTCGTGTTCATCTGATGATAAGTCATCATCAACATCGTCACCACTTTCAAATACTCCGAAAAAAGTTTCGTCTTCTAACCATGGTCTTCAATGGAACAAAATGATTGAATCCATTAAGAAGAAGTCGATGAGACGATTCTCAGTCATTCCTCTTCTATCCAGTTACGAATTCACTCGTAAAAACTTGCGTCGTAAGCAACCAAAGCTCTCTCCTTCTAAGAATGACTTCCCTTGTGAAGCCTTCTTTGTGGCTAAACCCTCTTGGAGAAACTTCACTTATGAAGAGCTTGCTGCAGCCACCGATGATTTCAATCCTGGTAAACAAACCTTTCTTTCAACAAATTTTCGATTGAGAATCTGAGTTTCATTCTGAAGTATAGTCTGTTTATTTTTGTTAGAGAACATGATTGGGAAGGGAGGACATGCGGAGGTATACAAAGGGATTTTGGCTGATGGTGAAACAGTGGCGATAAAGAAGCTGATGAGGCACGCCAAAGAAGAAGAAGAAAGAGTGAGTGATTTCCTTTCAGAGCTCGGTATGATTGCACATGTAAACCACCCAAATGCAGCTAGGCTTCGCGGTTTCAGCAGTGATTGCGGTTTGCATTTTGTGCTTGAGTACTCTCCCCATGGAAGCCTTGCTTCTATGCTCTTTGGTACTCTTTAAGTCTTCTTCTTACTGAAGATTCATTTTTTGTATTGGACATTGTTGTGATCTTGTCTTTTTGATCTTTTGTAGGATCAGAGGAATGTCTGGAGTGGAAGATAAGGTATAAAGTGGCTCTAGGTATAGCTGATGGTCTCAGTTATCTTCACAATGCTTGCCCAAGAAGGATAATTCACCGTGACATCAAAGCTTCTAACATATTGCTCAACCAAGATTACGAAGCACAGGTAAACGACTTTTGATGACGTCCCTGAAGATTATCTTGGTTAAAGGTTGGTTTGAAACTTATGTCTTATCTCGTTTCAGATTTCAGATTTCGGACTTGCAAAATGGCTCCCAGAGAATTGGCCTCATCTTGTTGTTTTCCCCATCGAAGGAACATTCGGGTAAAGAAAGAGAAAGCTTTTTGATGAACACCTTAGGTGATCAAAACCAATTTTCTCAATGGCTTTTTTCTTTTGCCTCCAGATATCTGGCTCCAGAATACTTTATGCACGGCATTGTTGATGAGAAGATTGATGTGTTTGCCTTTGGAGTATTGCTTCTAGAGATCATAACTAGTCGTAGAGCTGTCGATACAGAAAGCAGACAGAGCATTGTTGCATGGGTAATACACCTAAAACTCTTTTACTTAGTAGAACCATCAAAAGAAAGCAGCAGGAAATCTTTGGTTTATGTTGTCGATTTGGAAATGCAGGCAAAACCTTTCCTTGAGAGGAACAGCATTGAGGACATTGTGGATCCTCGGCTAGGAAATGAGTTTGATCCAACAGAGATGAAACGAGTGATGCTAACAGCTTCAATGTGTATACATCATATACCCGCAATGAGACCTGACATGATCCGGGTATGGTCTAATCATCTTCCCAACTGTACTTATTTCCAAAACAAAACCAAAGTCTTGGTCCTACTACACCAGAACAAAACCTTTAAAATGAATTCTTGTGCAGTTGGTGCAGCTGTTGCGTGGGGAAGACGGGCCAGCTGAGCTGCAGCACAAGGCAGGTGAAAGAGAAAACGCGTGCGATCTACAAGATCACACCTCTTCCTCATACCTCAACGAACTCACTCGCCATAGGCAACTCTTGATGGAGTGTGAATAAAGCAACCTTTTCCAACTTAATCTCTAAATAACACAAGGCCCCTTGCAGAGAGAGCAACAACTTTTTGCTTGTTATTCTCCATTGGATGCATTTTTTCTTCTTTTAGGACCGAACTGTGAATATCATCAACATGTGTCTCTCTGTTGTTCTACTGAACTTCGTTAGGTCTCTCAACCCCCAAAGGAGTTGGTCAATTTGATAAAGACTCCATTTGTTATGTACCTGGTTAGTTTGTGAAACAGAAACATAGCACCAGTTTCAAAGTTATGTACCTGTCTCGATGAGAAAAAATAGCAAAATCAAAACATTCCAAAGTGCATATACTCTGTAACCGCACTCTGATCTTTCGGCTTGACTCATCCAAAGCTGTGCCTACCCTTTGGCATATAAGGCAATTGCTTTAGGCCCTTAATTTTTTTTGAAATATTCAAGCCACAATTTTACCAATTAAAAAAATAAGTCACATTTTTGCTTCAAAATAGTATGTTCTGATAAAACAAACAAACAAGAAGAAATAGAGAAAAAAATTAAACAAAAAACTTTTTTCTTTTCCAAATTTCGCCGGACTCATATCAAGCCAGTGTGCAGTTCAAGAGAGCTCTTTCCGGGTAGGTTAACAAGGCCCATCAACCTTAGAGCCCTTCATGAGTTCATCAATATATTGAACAATAGCGACACGAAAAGCCTTCTCGAGAGAAATTTTTGTCATAAATGGAAACAGAGTACTCTAACAGAGCTGATAGCACAGATACATACAAAATAGAAAAGAAACCACCACCACCCAAAAAACTAACACATTTAACCACCGAGTTCTACGTTTAATACAATAACGATTCTTAGATTCTTCCACATTTCACCCCCACCACCTACTCCTGCCTAAACAACAGTTAACCAAAAAAGAAAAAAGACAAAAGTGAGACTTTCAGATGCTTCTAGTCAGCTTATGGGTTAGCCAGAATCTTGATGAAGATTAGCGCAGTGAGAAAAGTTGTATCTCTTAAAACGATTAAAAGAAGTTGACTCAATCAAATCATATGATTGTTTTAGTATGACTGATTAGGCCA
Organism: Lepidium sativum; assembly: GCA_023374145.1. NCBI lineage: Eukaryota > Viridiplantae > Streptophyta > Magnoliopsida > Brassicales > Brassicaceae > Lepidium > Lepidium sativum. The sequence continues at coordinate 8,292 of JAKUCM010001374.1, read as the reverse complement.
GAGGAAGAACTCAGCCGGACTTGGCGCCATAATTCCCATTGATGATACTTGAACGTTGTTGTTATTAGACCCGGTCGAGTCAGACGCTGCATTCACCGGAAAATGCTGGAAAAAGTTCTGTTGCTGTTGCTGCTGTTGTTGTTGGTGTTGGTAAAGAGCAGCTGCTTCAAAAGGAATCCCACAAGGAATCATCTGTTGAGACTGAACGGCTGAATTAGGACAAAGGGCGAAGTTAATGCTACTGTGATTAGGAGATGACTGAAGTTGAAGCTGAAGCTGTTGTTGCTGCTGTTGCTGCTGAAAGTGGTGAAGTTGATGACCTAGGATTGGCTTCTGCTCTGATGAAGCAGATTCTAAAGAGAGCTTAAGACGTTTAGCTGCACCACCAATGGGGAGTGCACTCTTCATGATGGCCTCCACATCATAACGATTCATCTCAAAGTTAGTAACAGCGTTTGTTCCTCTGAACTTGATCGCTGCTATGTCATATGCCTCCGCTGCTTCCTCTTCCGTTGCTACAACAACAAATGAACTATCTAATTAACCAGTCGTTGATAACGTTAACTCATCTTACAGATCAAGGCTAACTGAATAACTTACCAAAGGTTCCCAGGTAAAGATCTTTGTTCCCGGCAACACGGCCAATTCTTGCTTGCCAACGTCCTTGTTGATGATGCCTTGTCACACCACGGTATATTGAAGCTCCTCTAGAGAAACCACTGCTCTTCCTGTGTTGTATCGAATTAACAACGTGTTACTATCAAAGAAACCTATAAACCATTTTATTAAAAAAAAAAAGCTCTAGCTATTGGATTACCTCCTGAGGGAAGCAATGAACTCTTGCTTGGTCATGTGCTTCATGTCCTCTAATTCTTTAGAGTAATTCGTAATCTGAAAACATTAGAAGGGGATTAGTAAAATGACTGAAAATAACTAACTGATTGAATAAGAAGTAGAGAACGAAGATACTTACAGGGAAATTGGTGGTAGCTGTAGCATTCCAGTATTTAAGAGCTGCTAAATCATAAGCTCTAGCAGCCTTATCTTCTTTATCATATCCACCTGAATCATCCACAGTTTTTATTGACCACTAATAGATAAACAACATTATTTACATAACGACTGATTGAGATGTTGTTCTTACCCAAGTACACGCAGAACCAAAATCCATCCAAATGCAAACCATATCGAGTGGTACATGTGGAAAAAAAGCAGAGACTTAGCAAAAGCAATGATTAGAAAAATAAAGATTTCATAGACAATGCAGGAGGTAAATAAAACTTTGGCTCCACTCTGCTGGAACATAATGCAAACAATGCATAAGGCAGCAAATTAGTCATCAACTATCATATTAACTTTATTAAAACTTGTTTTTGGATATTGATAACAGTCTGATGATACTCAGAAAGCAAAAAGTGAGAGAATTTGAACACAACCAAAATAAAAACAAAACAAAAAAATAATTGAAGTTTTGGAAGTGGTCAGACTCTAGATCCCCACTCTTGTGGTAGCAAAAGCAAAAAATATAAAAATAAAGCAAAAGCCACTGAGAATATTCAGACTTTGCTTTGTTGATGTGAACACTACAAATAAATCAATCTGACACCTTATGGACAGAAGAAACTCACTACAGACCACTCTAAATTTTTCTTTATATATAATTTCAAATCACTGAGCTTTCTTCACTGTCAGCAACAGCACATTATTTGCATTCAAAATCAACCTAAATACACTTCACTAAAGCCTATAAGGCTAAAACTAACGAAAACAGTCCAATGGTCTCACGTCACATGCCTGCATAACATCAAATCATGTATACTAACACGTACAAACAATATGTGTAGGTGAAGAGAAATGTGGAGATTATAGAGGAAGAGGGTCAAAGTGGGTCCAGTAAGCATGTCAATCAAAAAACAGAGATTGCATCATATAGGCAATACCATGGGACCCATTTTATGTACCTTTAGGCTTTAGTAATGTGTAAGTGTGAAATGAAAGGATTTGTGAAAAGGAAAAGAAATGTGTAATAAAGACAAAGGAACAAAATGGCGGCACCCTGCTACTAAATATATGAAATATCATCAACAAGAACAACTATATTTTATATATTTTTCTTTCTTTTATTCTAAATCCTGACTCAAAAGTATTGTCAAGTTAAAAACTCTGGCTCCCCTTCACAAATGCAAATCACCCAAAGTTTCCATCAGTCATCATATAAAGATATGGACAGATCAACAGGGAAAAAGAAAAAGGTAAAGCTTCTTTTGAATCTCGCATTAAATTTTCTTTGACAAATCCTTTGTCCTATTGTTCACTCTTCTCACTCTCTTAATTATTCTAAAACCACTTGAGAGATCCACATAAACAAATCAAGTGTTTGCCATAAAAGATTGAAAAGAAGCTTATACAGAAAAAGCCTAAATGATTTCACAAGAAAAACCTCAAGCATAAAGACCAGAAAACATAGATTACAAAAGCAAGCTTTGGTTTCAAAACAGTGAAATGTGAACCAACTCTAGAGACTTGAGAAGTGAATCTACATAGAAAAAAAATATACCTTGACGTCCTTTCCTGGCCTGACCTTCTCTCCTACAGCTATTATCCCATAGATGAGCTTCATACCTTCCCGTCCATCTATGTCTGCATCAATCATAAAACAAAAAAGATAAAGACTTTATTTAATTATCTATTCAAGTCTTGACCTTTGTGTCAATGGCAAATCACAGTCATTAATTAATATTCTAATCACAAATCCTTGGATTCTTAATTTCCTACTTACCGAGTAACTCCTCTGTAAATCGAAGTCCTTTGTCCAAAAGTATCAGCAACTTTCTTAGAACAATCTGATGATTCCACCGCAACAACAGGCTTCTCCTTCACAGAATCTGTCTTCTCGTTATCGTTGCTGTTGTTGTTGATTCTCTCAACATTGTTATTACTTCGGTAATGATGATTAGTAATCTGATCACTATCATTATCATTTCGGTGATTGGTATTGTTAACGTTAACACCAAGTGACAAAGCTCCTCCGTTGGTGGTGGATCCACCGTGAAACCCTAGCTCTGTCCCGGAAGATTCAACCACGTGTCCCAAATACTCACCGGCAAGATGAGTCCTTCCGATTGAGGCAGAGTCATCAACCTCTGAACCGGAGTTTGTTGAAAAGGCGGTTTGAAAACCGGCCATGGTTTTGAAATCGTGATGATCAGAGTAAAACCCGGTTTGGTGACGTGGATCGTAGATTTGAGTGAGGGAAGAGTCTTGTGTTTCGGTTTGACTGTTGTCTGAGTAACGCACGATCGAAGATGAGTCTCCGAGAAAATCTTCGAGCTTAGGGATGTGACTCTGTGAATGATGAGATTGTGGGTCAACAAATGTTGTTAGGATTGTTGAATCCGCCATTGAAGCTGCTATCTGAGCTTCTTCTTTGAAAAACTCCTGTGGTTTCTGATTCGTCCAACCTATAAAATCAACAAGACTAAGAACACAAATATTTTCTAGGAAAACGAATGAGAAAAAAAGGAAAATACATTGGATTTAGTTACATACATATCCAGGAGAGAGAAAAAGCAAAATCGAATTTTTTTGATAAAGATGAAACAAAAAAGATCACGAGAAGTCTCTATTATTCCGTATGAGTAAGAAAAATCTGTGTTTTAATTTTCTTTGCCTTTCTCGGGAAAGAGACAAAAGTGAGAGAGGAAAACACGAGGGAACCTGAGTTCAGCAAAACTTAGTTATAGGGATAAGCTACGAAGTCCGTTACACAGAGGCTATGTTACTGTATACACAACAATCATTCGTGTATTCGTATGAAGAAAAGAGAAAATTATGGAATTGGAGAAGAAGAAAAAGTACCATAGAAATTATCGAGGAGATAAGGAGAGGAAGAAGCGGCAGAAGAAGCGTCATAAGACACAAACTGGGACTGATCAGATGACCTCAACATCTCCATTGGTGACAGAGAAAACGTTAACCAGTTCGTCATCGGAGCCATCAAGTTTTTTGCTTTTTTGTTTATATAGAATTGATTTCTCTCTCTTGTTTGTTGCTGTTCTTCAGTAAAATCCTTCTGAGATTATATTTAAAAGTAAAAAAATGAGAAGATAAAGAGAGAGAGAATGAAACAAACAAACGCCTACAAGTTTCTAATGTGATTCTACAGAAAAGGACAAAGAAGAAACCCAGAAATAAAGGTTTGTTTTTTTTTATTAAGAAAATTACAAACCTGATGAAGCGTTACACTAATGTATCAGTGATTCAACATTTGTGTGGAGGAAGAAGAAGGGTAATGAGAAAACGATAATCACGAGGTATTAAGAGAAGATCTATCAAACTATTGCATGTGTTTAGAATAAGACAAAGAGTGAAGCTTTATAAAGAGCAAATGCATGTAAACTCTGCTGTGTCTGAGATTTGAATGAAGCTAAAAAAAGAAGATGAAGCAGAAGCTCTTTAAGGAACTCTGAGAAGTATACTTATAAAGAAAGGGAGAGAAAAAAAGATCGTTTTTTAAATATTTATTTTATATAAGTACATTTGCAGTAGAGAGAGAGAGAGAATGTGCATGTTGAGAAGATAGGAGAGAGTGTTAAAAAAGTAGAGCGGTTTCTTCTGTGTCGCTCGGCGTAATACCGGAGGAGATTTTAGAGAGTGATATATATTTATATTTATTTACTTTAACTTCTTTTTAAAAATGCTAATGATATGACTAATTATGTAAACACGTATCTTACTTAATTCTATTAGTTTTGTAATAATCAGTTACCAAAAAATATATAATAAAAATTCGAGCTCATTTGTCCTAGTCATAACTTTGACTATCACTAACCGAGTACACATCGTCTAGTATAGTCATTTTATAAACTCTTATGGCACCAAAAATCGAACCTTCTATTTACAATAGTAAGAACGATATTTAAAGTCAGTAGACTAATTGACAATATAAAAAACTTTGGCTACCACTTATACATAAGTTTAATTATACGCTAAATATATATATACAAAGCAAAACTAAAACTTTTTGTCACTGTGTTACATAATATTTTGGGTTATATTTGATATACTTACTGTGATAATAATTTGGTGGCTAAATATCTAACGGTTGTCTTTTGACATGATAAATTCAACTCTTAAAAAATTATAATTTTTTACATGATATTATGTGAAGTTTTAAGAATTTACATTATAGATCAAAAACTTATTAATTTGATAGTATATATATATATATTACTTAAAAAGCTTAAGAAATACATTAATGAAATCAAAATTATATATAAATAACTCTTCTTTATTAGTTTAAGAAAATAACTCAAAACCTAACTCTCATATTATAATTTTCACAAGTTATGCCACAGTTTTGACATCTCCTTATATAAATTAGATAAATTTTTTTTTCACATTAAGATAACTATATTTTAGATCATTCCTAAAATATCTTAGTTTTATCTAATCTATATATCTAACTTGTTCAACAAGTTCTTGATTCAAGGTTATCCCAACAATCTCCCCGTTAAGCTTGAAATCTATTTTCTCTTTATCATGAACATCAATGAAATCTCTCGTTTCTTCATCGTCATTTGCAATAAGTTTTTTCACCGCTTTTGGTGTAAGCCCTCACAAGTACTAACGCTTGATCATCCACCATTGTTGTTTCGTATATCTTATTTTTGTGATTAAGACCGTACTTAAGCACTCCCTCGTAATTCTTAAGACTCTGATTTGCTTATGATTAAACCTCGTGTTCAATCCTCCTTAATGACTAAGACTCGCTCTTAATCAATCAACCTAAACTCTTATACCAATTGAAGAAGTTAAAAAATACATTGATGAAATCAAAAGTATAAAAAAATAACTCTTCTTTATTAGAATAGGAAAATAACTCAAAATCTAAACTCTCCAACTCTTAACTTTCACAAGTTATGCCACAATTTTGACATTTTCTTATATGAATTAGATAATTTTATATTTTCATTATGACAACTATATTTTAGATAACTCCTAGAATATCACAATCTTATCTAATCTATCTACCTAACTTGTTCAACAAATTTTTGATTCAAACTTATCCCAACATTAGTTACTTGCAAAAATAATCGTTGTATATGATTTGGAATTATGATTTCGGAAAAAATAATTGATCTATACGAAATATTCAAACATTATTTGAGTGATCACCTGTTATAAATATTCTTACCATTTTTAAATTAAAGAGATTACACTATATTTTCCAATTTCTTTATAATGGTGATTATCAAACGTTTAGACTTTAGATCATCATCTTACATATGTTTTCGAGAGTTTTCAGATATACTTGATATCCATTAGGAAACAACACATTTCTTAACTTCTGTATATGTACAATGGGAACTATTACGATCACCTGCACTTTGCAAAAGAAAAGTGATTTTCTTAAGAGAAAGAATAAATCATTTTCTAATTATTCCGTTTTGATTGAAAAATGTAAAAATTAAAACAATAGTTTAGATTTGGAGGAGACTTTTTATAGCACTGCGGGGAAGAAATATTGTCCAGAACAGGGTCGCAAAAGATCTGGGAGGCGATAGTAAATTACCAAATTACCCCTAAAACGCCGAAGCAAACCACTAATTGTTTCTACACTTTCCACTTGTCCTACATGCATTGTAACCCTTTCTTATCTCCTGGCCCCACCTTTTTAACCCACCCATCCTAACTTTGCTCTTCCGGGTCGGGCGGGTTTGCTAACCTTTTTTACCAGCTTCATTTTTACCCCTTTTTTTAATTAATATTTCATTTTCAGGCTATGTAGTTTCTGTTTTATTCCGAAATTGCCACGTACTTTTCTTTCATCCAAATTGATTTTTAAATTTTTTGCTTTGGGCATAAAAACGGAATCTGTATATGAAACCCAAAATCAAATATTTAGTTCTTATCGTTTAGTTCCAATTATAAAACAATTTTATTCTTTTAGTTTGGTTTGGTTCTTAACTAAAAATTAAATGTAACCAAACAAAAACTTAAATAAACTTTTACTGAATATATTTAATTACTTTCGTTTACAAATATTTTCAACATTTGAATTTTTTGTTATATATAATAATTCATAATCGAATCACGATATATTAGATTTAATTCGGATATATATATATTAGAAGTAGAAATAGAACCAAATTTTAATAAATATTTATTGGATATCATACTTTTAAGATGAAAGAAAAAAACATGAATCAGGAAAATATAAACGAATGCTGAGAGGTAGTCTATACACATTGATTACTATTGTAACAATTTACTATAAAATGTGGTTAGCCGAGTAATATTAATGTTCTTTCAGATAATCATATTTTATATTAAACCCATAATTGTATCATCGTAAATAGAAAAAGTCGAGTGATACAAACTCAATACGTCTTGATTTTCTTATGTGACATGGAAAAAGAAAATACAGTGTTCTTGTTAATAAAAACTTAAAAAATATATAGATAGTCACATTATAAACTTTCTTATATACTATTGAAAATATTATATGATAGGGGTATTATAAAAATTAAAGTGTAAGAGGAAAATAGAGTAGGATGCAAAGTGAGAACTAATACTAGCCATACATACACCTTTTGGGTCAAAGAAAATGGTCAAGTCCCTCTGGTAAAATAATATTAGGCCTTTTATTAAATAACATTTTATGCATACTAATAATATACATGATTACCTTTTTCTGTTCAAATTAGTTAAAAAATAATAGTGAAGAAGTTGAGGATTCGAGAAACAAAAAAGAAAGAAAAGGCTTGTGGGGAACAACCCGCCAGATGAGGAGGCGGGTTTCCTCTGTAAAAACGAAGCAAATAAAAATAATTAAATTAAGGAGAAAAAAGGAAGGCCCAGCAATTAAGGCACGTGATTAGGGCTTTCATGTCGTATTTATTTAAATATACAGCATTTCGTATCCTATACTTCTACTTTATTCAACTTCCAATATCTTTTTCACATTAAACTTTTTTATAATATCCCATCAAGATATTTAAACCTTACGTTTAGTTTATACTAATTATTAACCGCCCTTCTCTTTTATATAAATATCTACCGTTCTTTAGTAAACGTCGATTGAGTATCATTTTTATCATGATCTCTATACTTTTTTCAAGGTTATAAAATACTCATATAAACACAATCAAAACATTGATCAATACGTATAGTTTATTCATTTGTATTATGATCATTTTGTCACTATCCAAGTTCAAAATCTTATATATATATATACACATTTATTGCATTTTTGAAAATGTAATAAAAACTAGATATTAGACATCTAGT